>JAVKLA010000062.1:14249952-14288359 GCA_034782735.1 Sagittarius serpentarius | reverse complement strand
CACAGAGGGGGGAGGAAAAGGGGGCTGCTTAAGGGGGAGGAAAAGCAAGGCTTTTTGTCCTTCCTTTTTTTTTTTTTTTTAATTGTACAGCTCACCTAATAAAAACAGGCATTCTGGGCACAACATTGTGTAACTAGTCTCATGTACCATAGGATATTTGAACAGTCTGAATTGGTTTCCCAAAAGGAGAGCATAAAGAAAGCCAGGTATGTCCTGTATAACAACCCTGCGTCTGAGAAATCTGCTTGAGAACAGACTGCTGGAGTCATTTCTTTCAGCTAATCCACACAGCCCCACTTTGGTGAACAAAGCCACATACCGGTATCACGTATCCATTTTCCTTTGGAGATTCCATTTTAATGATTCTTTGGTAAATACCTTTGTATTTAGGAATTATTCATACCAGATGAAAAAAAAAGGCACAGTTTTTCAGTAACTGTGTGATGGAGGTGAAATGCACATAATGTATTCAAGTATGCAACCTCAATTAACCTTTCGCCTCAGTTTGTGGACAAACCTATCTATAAAAAGTGAGCTCTCCCCATGATCAAAAATCAGTTTTACAACTTCACATCATTTATGGCTAGTTCCCTGTAGAAAAGACCATAACATGAGGAGATCTTCATGAGCTACAATTCAAATTTAACTCACTGTTATTCTTGATCTTCATTTCCTTAATATAAAAGCTACTGTAAAACACCATATGAGAAAGCACTAATATTTTTTTTCCTAAACAAATTGTATTTTTTTTAATTGTGGTAGCTAGGCTTTATTTATCTCAGAAATTACTGAAAAACATAAGATAGCAAACATAAAGATGTAAAAATATTTATACTGGAGCTAGTGCCTGTTTTGGTTAGGATGTAGGCAAGTACAGCACGTAGTTTAGAAAAGAACTTGTGATTAACATATACTCAACTACGTTTGTACACTGTAATATAAAACAACCAGGAATTACAGTTGATAAAGTATCCTTAGCCTTCCCAAAATTTGATATATATATATATTATTAATGAAACAGCTTTTCTTTAAAATGCTGTGCTAAAGAGCACAACTTTTTTTTCCCCTCAACTCTTTCACAGGAACATAATTAGGGTATTGCATTCTCCACTAGATGCTTTGTGAAAGCAAATGTCAGGGATTACGACTCAGCAAGATAATTACAAACAGTCTACATAATAACATAGGAAACCAGCATCAGAGGTACATTTCACCAGTTCATGTTCCTCTTACAGATTACACTTTTGATACCTGATCTGTTGGGAAAAATGAGTAGAAGTTGACAGTATCTCTTTTTTTTTCCCTCCCCCAATTACTTTAGAGCTATCATCAGCAGACCAAACCACTGTTCAAATAAATGCTTTTCTTTTTGTAAGGTTTCAGATTCTGAATTCCAAATACATACTTTACAAAACCTCCCTCCATTCAACACTGAGCCCAAACACTTACCTAGCTAACTGGTAGGACGTGAATTACAGCAACAGGGCATATTCACACATTGTTAAGTGAATTAAACCATCTCTTTTGAAAAAGTTTACTTTTTAAATCAGTCTTGTACCCAGTTCCATATCAAGATGAGTGATAAACAGAATGAATAGAACAAGATATTTCCTTATTAAAAAACCCAAACAAACAAACAAAAAACAACACAAAAAATACCCCAAAACACACCCACCCCACCCCCCAAAAAACCGTAATGAAAATGAATAGAATTTTTCCCCTTGGTTCCTTAAGAACAGTGGTTTATGTAGCCTGACTACATTACAGATATTCCAGTTTGACAATTCGCTTGTTAGCCGGAATTTATATTTATCAGCCTGGACAGATTTGGACCTACCGCTTTAAGCGCTGATCCACAGGAATTGCTGGTTTCGAAAGGCCATAAGTAAAGTAGTTGGATGGATAGAAAACAGCCAGGACTGCCCCTGTAGCTTCAACCTGCCGTGCATAGTTTTCTTCCTTGGAATCTTTTGATAAAAGTCAGAACACAACATGATTTATTAATGTAGCAAAGTCATTACAATTCAAAGCTAAAAATGTTATTGGACTTCCCTCCAGCTAGTGCTGTTTAAGGAAGCCTTTAAAAAGCAATTTATTTCCATTCCACAAAGTCAAATTTTCTCCACAGATAATTGGTTTTCATTATATGTATAAAAAGCTGCAATGAAGCCAATATGTCAAACTACATCTTTCTCAGGATTTAGATTTATTACTGAAAGACTGACCTGCTTTTGCAAGAATTGTATTGTCTCTGTTTTCCTACTGTTAACCTGAAATCTTTACTCTTAATAACATAAGCACACACTATAGTAGCAGTCACCAATGTACCATGAAACCTAAATATAATCAAGAATTATTCTGGCCTCTCACATTTATAGCCAAATAATTTCATGCTGTCATCTGTCATAAATTAAATCTTCATATATAAACTTGTTCAATAAGAGTTAAAACATTCACACTGCTTTGAGAGCTTGAAACACTTAGTTGGAAAGTACTTGCCTGGCTTGGGTCATAATCAGTATATTTTAAAACTGCCATACTAAAACAAATATTAAAGCCTGTTATTGTGTGTGTGTGTGTATATATAATACACAATAATATGTATTACCACTGGGCATGTTTATATTCAAAGAGCCTAGGAACAACGTGCTCTTTAGAGCGTCCTGAAATATCAAACTTGCAAAGCTTATCCACTAATTACAGCACAGCAACAAAACAAAGAAATCTAAAAGCTGTTAAAGTTGGAAATGCAAAAATAGGAATGAAATTTTTCCATAATTAAAAAACTTCACACACACCCCCCCACTCATTCAAGCCCTAATCTTGTTTATAGCAGATAGTTAAGATTAAAAATAACCTTCAAGCTAAAGCAACCAAATGCAATAAAAATACTTACCAATGTTATCTTGCTTAGAATTCATGTCTGTCTGTTGTTTTTTTTTTCTTTTTTTGTTGTGGGTTGTTTTGTTTTTTTTTTTTTTAATAAGACAAGGAGATTCAAATTTAAAAGCTGTATTAGTTACTGTACTCCTGTTCCTGCAGCTCTTCAGTTGTAGGTAGGGAGCAGCTTGGCTGGTATTGTTTTGAGATAAAGAGAGTGGCCTGTGCAAGCCAAGATATTCTGTACTGTCTGAGGATCTCTGCAGTGCTCTTAAACTCCTCCACTGAGACAGGTATTCTTGCTGTCTGTTGTCCAAAGAGGTTCATCAGAGCTCTTACAGTCACCTTCATTTTGCAGTCCTGGAGGCCCTACGTGCTGAGAGGAGAGAGGCTTCTTTCTCTCAGTATTTATTTGCTTTGGGATCGGAGGAAGAGGCTCAGAGATTTTCAATTTGAGATCAAAGACAGGCGCATGCAATGGGACGAAACATAGTTTTCTCAGTTGCGCTCAGAATAGTAGTCCCTGAGTTCCCACATTCAGCGTTCCCAACTCCATAAGCTTCATGGGGAAAGAAAGATGGATAGTTATATATATACACGCACACAGGCACACACAGACACACACACACACACACACATTTTAAATATATTAGTTTTCCCCCTTGCAGCCCTGCAGTCTCTCTATTGTCGAGTAATAACTGTATCTGAAAAGAAAGCACTTAATAAGGCTAAGGTCAGACTGCTTAGACTTGGCATTTGCTGCGATAACAAATCAGAAATGATAGCATCGTACAGATTTATGAATTTTTTGCCCCCGCAGTCACAAACATCAGACGTTTACTTTATAAAGAAAGCTTTTAGATTCTTCCTGCAGTTTCCATAGTGATTTCATTTTTTCCCTTTTATCACAGATTGGCTGAAGTACTGCTACCCTTTGTGCTTTAAAAGGCTTGTGCTACCAACTGTCGATATAAAGGCACTGTAGCTAAAGCACACATGCAACACACACTGTCAAAAATAATTGAAATAGATAAATGCTGGCTAAAAAAGGTTTCGGTATTTTCTCCGCTTGTCCTGAAGTGTACCGTAGAATAGTATTTCTTCTGAATAAATGTAATTAACTTGAGCCAACCATAGTCCTGTTCCGTTTCCCATAACCTATGATACTTCTGTTAGAGCACTCATCACACAAAAAATAATCTCTTCACAAAAAGCTTTAATACAGCTTACATCACGCAAAATGCCTATGTCGTTAGATACAAGTGAAAGCACTTTCTTTAATTTTTTGAATCTTTTAAAGACAATGCTTGTGCCAATGATATTTTTCTTCTTTCTAATAAGTTTATTCTTTTAAAGAACATGATGGTTTAAGGAACAATTACACTGTTTCTGGCAAAGCAAACAATGCTCTCTCTCGCTGGAAAGATAACCACCTTTCAAAGTAAGCCTAAAGGATTAGTTCCTATTTAACTCCTTGCTAAACAAATGAGACTGTCATCTCCTCAACAAAACAGAACTCAGCTAAGTAAACACTTTTATTCAGTTATCATGCCTTTAAAAATGTAGTCTTTAGATTGCAGAATGCGAGCACAGTATTTCCCTACCCCTCTTTCAACCAGCTTAATAGAAAGTGAGTGCGTGGTTAACCCTAGCCAGTTGCTCCAGTCTCCTGAGAGTTTCTATTCTGGTAAGTCAGAAATGGTCTAACTTATTAAAAATACTGAATTATATCATGTAGTGATAAATATATTACAAAAACTCTTAGAGATGGAAATTTTCCAGGTGTCTATAAAAATAAGATTCCTTATTTTCACACAAAATTGGCAAATTTAATGCAAAATTCACAGGGACAAATATTTTTAAAACCTACAGAATACAGTACAGTTAAACAAATATTTTAATTTAGAAAAAAAGCGAAAAATCAGGCAACTTTCTTTTGGACGCGTTTGTGACAATGAATTATTTCCAAACAGATTCTTTACAGAAAACTATCAAACTCCCTATTTTATTGTCATCTCTTTATGAGGGGAATTTTACAACTGACCTTGCCTGTTGGGATATTAAAATCCACTATTAGGCATTCACATCCACTAAACAGGCACTAACTGTGAGCATGAAGTATGTTAATACTTGCTGTCAGAAACGTTTATTGGAAGAAAGAGTTTGCAGCATGGTGTAAGTGAAGGACTAAATGTAAATCAATTACCAACAGAGATTTAAAATAAAAAGCAGACAGTTATTAAGATTACCTTGATTACTGACATGCTCCACAAGTGGTCCTGGCCAAAATCGATACGGACAGATGCAGCAGGTTTGGGGAAGATGCAGGTACGGCTGATGCTGCCCTGGGACAAGAGGGTGGGCTACCCGAGCTCCTGAAGGTCCTCTAACCCCTCGATAAGCAGCCACCAAACTGGCACTCGTAGCAAACCCAACAGAATCTGGACCTACTCTTCGTACCCATTTTCCACCACAACCATCTCAAGGGTCATTTAATGAGCCAATTAAGCACTGTATTCAAGCAACCAACGACATCTGATTTATGATGATAAATATTGTCTTCCTGCAGATTTTTCATGCACTGGTAAAAAAAAAAAACAAAAAAAAAAAAACCCACAAAAAACAAAAACCACGCTAAGCATTAGTGATTAGAACCCCGATAGGATTACGACCTTTCACACTCCCTTTTTAAAATGTTAGTTATTTTAAAAACCTGCATGCACACATCCCTCAACACAAACCTGAAGCACTCTAGGAGAATTTCTATGCAACAAGGGGAAAACATTGTTTAAAAATAACTCATCAATAAAAAAAATATGAAAAGATTTTGTCCTAGAAGAGTAAGGATGAGCAATCTGTCTTTTACAGTACAAAAATCATTGAAGCCAGTTTCATCCTACCTAGAAACACTAAATCAT
This sequence comes from Sagittarius serpentarius, assembly GCA_034782735.1. Lineage (NCBI taxonomy): Eukaryota > Metazoa > Chordata > Aves > Accipitriformes > Sagittariidae > Sagittarius > Sagittarius serpentarius. The sequence goes on along the minus strand of JAVKLA010000062.1, from coordinate 14,282,561 downwards.
GTTCTCACAGGACCTTCTTTCCAAACTTTACATATATAAGATGTTCAAACGGTTCCTGCAAGATTCACAAGGCAACTGACTTTCTGGGGATTGTATAAAACTGTTGAATTTATCCACCATCTTTCTCTAAGCCAGGGAACCCTCAGGAAATTATTTTTATAGAAGGAAAACACAAACTAAGTATTTTTTTAACCGTCAGGGACCAAACAGGGCATTTGAAATGAAGAGCTGACTAACAGTCTAAGTTAAAAAAGAATTTCATGCTCCTTTAAACACAGCTTTGCATATTCTCCTTGGAGAAAACTCTCAAATACAGCAGGAATGTGCTAACTAAAAGAAGTAAATATTTGTTGTTATACACTTTTAGTTAAATCTCTTTTAGTATAAATGATTCTTCAGTCATGCAGCTGACGGGCACCCAGGACATTCACTCATTCTCTGCATCAAATAGGAAAAATAGGTCAAGCTGAGCATGACAGTCCTTCCCCCCACACACTCTGCAGGTAGACCTCATGCAGACACTGTTTGTCTTTTAGCTTAGGCAGAAGAGGCTAATAGTTTTAGATCCACAGTTATTCGTTAAAATATGTAGTTAAAAAAAAAAATCTAAAGAGAATTCTCCTTCCTCAACATTTCTTCAGCAATGAGACCCTTCTCCTCATTCTCTGGACTAGGGGGGCAAGGGGCAGAGGGAACAGACTAGGCAGCCAAAGAAACAAACTATAAAATTTTTGCTTTCCCCATATCACCCTGCAAACTCCCCCACAAAAGAAGTGAAAAATACTTTCCCAGTGTCATTCCTGGACACGTAGTGAGGGACCATATTTCTCCTTTAAAAGATAAAAGAAACATCCTTTGTTTTGCTCACCTACTGTTTTCTTACATTTTCCTTCTGGGGAAAAAAAAATTTGCTACTTTCTCAGATTTTCCAAGATCCTCCTCCACCACCAAGTGTGTTTATTCAAAGACTGAAAATCTGCAACCTACCATGAGACATGAACTATAAATTTTTTTAAAATTTACAGTCCTAGTTCAATCAGCCAAAAACCCTGCAGTCTTAAATCACAGAATATCTCAAATTGGAAGGGACCCATAAGGATCATCGAGTCCAACTCACTGCTCCTTACAGGACTAACTATAACTAACTCTATGACTAAGAGTGTTGTCCAGACCCTCCTTGAACTCTGACAGGCTTAGTGCTGTGACCACTTCCCTGGGGAGCCTCTTTCAGTGATCAACCATCCTCTCAGTGAAGAACCTTTTCCTAATGTCCAATCTGAACTTCCCCTGACGCCGCTTCATTCCGTTTCTTCCTCCTGTCCAAATGAACTCCAGACTTATTTACCCACCAGCTCTAGAAGTCAGTAGTCTATTTTCCACCAGCTAGCATCAAAGCCAGAGACTTACATAGCATCAGGAATTCCCTATCTAAGGTATCAGTCATTTCCCGAGTTGGAACAGCCAAAGTTCCCCACTGAGATCTTGAAATATGTATTTGGAAAGAAAAAGGCAGCTTTTTAGACTATCTTTAAGATCACTAAGATGTTTCTCTTGTACAGTAAGTGGAATCTACTAAGTCACTTGCTTCCTAACAAGAAAAGAAACTACCAAAGTACAGGAGGTGCAGCCTGGAGTGTCAGACTAGTCATTGGGAGCTAGTTCTAAGCTCCTAAAGGACAGATAAACACTTTATTTGGACCAGTGTTAGAGGATACAGAAGTTCTTCATTGCTTTGTTTTCAGTGACATCTCAACTTGCTAAAATATGCAGATACAAAACTGTTTGCTGGAAATCTTTCTTAATGAATGAAAGCATCAGATGCATCTAGAAGAGTGCCAGCTCTGAATCAAGAACATAACTAATTGCCTATGCCAGTTCAGTAGAAAATTTGCACACAGATTTTTTTCCCTGCAAATAGATGGAGAGACGTAACTGTGCTGCACAGAAAATCCTCAAACACATTTTATCCATTCATTGTAAAAAGTCTGTTTTCAGACATCGCAAATTTTTGCTGAAAGACAGCTAACCTGAATTCCATTACTGGAGCACCTAACAACCGCACCAGGGCACAAGGGCGTCTGCTCATTGTTGGAAATCAACTAATCACCAAGAGATAAATCCTTTTTTAAGCCCTTTCTGTTTGCACCTTACGTGGGAGCGTGCTTATGCATGACTACTTCTGTACATGCATCTACCACAGCTGAGAATGCAACTATCTGTAGTTACTACAATGCATGCAGTAAAAACAACAGCTTATTTTGGCACATCAGCAAGTATGTACACATTAAACCCTTGCCTTAATAATACCTGAGCATTTTCTAAAAGGGCATCCAGCAATATGATTCATACCTATCATGTTATTTGGTCCTCTGCCCTTTTTCATGGCTGAGAAGAATGTTTGAAGGATTAAGATGAAGGGAGCTGGGGTTGTTTTATTTTATTGTTTCCTACATATTGCTGTGTATTTTCACAGGCAAGGTCAAAAATGTTCCCACCGACAAAAGCAGAGATTAAAATGAGATTTATGATGATTCTTAGCTCCTGGGAGAATCCCAGAGTCTTGACATGATCCCCAAGAATGTTCTGTGTCCTACAGAGATGATTTTTAACACTACCAAAGAAGCTTACATTGCAGCAAAAGAATGACACTTTCAACCACATCTTCATCTTGCAGGTTTAGGCAACCTTTAGATTGGAAGAATCCATGGAAGGAACTTGCTCAAAATCCCTGACTAAAGTAAGCTTAATTTTAATTACATACCATAATAGCAAGAAGCGGCCTCAAGAAGAAGTACAAGAACAGTATTTAGAGAAAAAGGAAAATCACATTCAACGCCCACACATACGGAGACACGCCTAACTTTACAATGGACCTAGATAAAGTATCTGTAGTTTCTCGCATCAAGAAAGCTCCTCCTAGAGTCCTCTAAGCTTTGCAGAACACATTGTTCCTTGTTTTTGTGTTGCATCTTTTAATTTTATTGATGGAATTTTCCAGTAATACCTCTGATTTTTAAAAAATGTGATCTCTCTGCAGCGGGTCTGAAACAAGAAGAAAAAGAACTGCGATGCTCATCTTCCAAGGAATGCTGAGAAAGGAATCTCAGATCTACAGTCTTTCAATGATTGAATATCAATCTGATTAAACACAATGAGGCACAAAGCTAGGCACCCCAAAACCCCGCCATTTTACTCTTTGTCTTCGCACCCTAGAAAAATGGAATCCCATTTTTACCATGTAATTTGCTTTTGCTTATGAAATGTTGAAGGAATGCCAAATGAGCGTGATTTTAAATTATGTTCTTCCTTTATACTGGAGCCTGAAGAAAATCATTTAAGAAAATATCTGAAGAAAAACATTTTACAAATGTTAATACAATAACAAGCATGCATTCTTCAGAAGGGGAAGACCTGTACAACATTTGCATTTCAAAGACTATGTCATTCAAAAAAACTCTGACTACGTGCAAAGCTCTACTAGTTTTATGCAAGCACAAGTTAGCTTTTTATTAAGACGAATCATAAGTGTTTTCAAGAGTTATTTTGTTAAATCCCTTATTAAATTCAGGAGAGGCTTTGTGAAAATCTGAGGTAATCAGTGCTGAACCTTACCCATAAAGCTGTGAATTAAGATCCAAACTTGATCATTTTAGAATGCAATAGATCTTCTAAAATAATACTTAGCATTTATTACCTACACTAATTAAGCTTCAACATGCCTGTGAGGCAGGCAAGTAAAACCTCATTTTACAGACAAGAACATTTAGAGTAGACAGAAAGGTTATGTACATTGTCACTGATTAGAAAGAAAAATCTCTGACCCATAGTTGGAATTCTTTGAGCAAATTGTCAGCACACATCCACACTGTCAAGTTCCTCCTTCAACAACTTACACAGTTTGCATTAAACATGGAAAAGTTAGACAAATACAGAAATGTGAACATATTCTCAAGCCAAAAAACATTAGGAGAAGTGGTCAACAGCATGCCCTGGCTTACTTCCTCTTCCTCAGAGTTCAAGGAAATAGAAAGGTGGAAGGGAAATGAGGAGACATAGATGAGTTGATACTTATAGAAATGCTGAATCCTGTCTAGATCTATCCAAGGACTTGAGGACAATTTTCTTATTAGAGTTCTGCGATTACCTGCGGGTCAGGCACGGTAGAGAATTGCCCACGGAGGCGATGCTGGATTCTGCTGAGCAGAAAAACATCCCTTAGGGAACTAGCTTGCTCTTTTCTGAAGCAAAGCAGAAAGCACTTGGTGTTCTCTTGGATAGAAAAAGCGATCTATTTGTGGTGTTTGCTCCCATCTGAACGAGTGACTTCATTACTGAGTCTTTCTAAACTCAGCTGTACGAAGAGCTGTTCCTGTTGTTAACTTTGTCTGGATGTACCCTGTCCAGCGCACACTGCTGCAGAAGTGATGAGCAGGTGAATGTGCCACTTTCAATGAGAGATGGCCTCTGAGCTGAAGGATCTGAAATACACTCCGTTGTGGCAATTTATGTAACACACCCACAGCGGTGCTGTGCTGGAAAGAAAAGATTTAAATGTTAGTATGACAACTCTGTTCAAATTCTTTTATACACATAACCAGACCTCCACTTGCACACAAAGCTAAACATAGTAAGATTAGCTAAATTCTCCAACGTGTTTTGGAGGCATCGTCGTGTAGAAGAATTGCAAGAACTGGTGTTTAAGAAAGCATGAACAATCATCTCCGACTCTACCTTCAGCCACCCCCATCTCCCATCACCCAAAGTAGTCTTATAGTCAGCCTGGCAAAACAGGACTACTAGAATTGGAAACAAACGAACAAAAAAACCAAACCCACAAGGTATCTCAGGTCTTACATGTCCAGGTTGCACAGTGTGTATCCAAGCATCTCAAAACAGTGCCTTCAAAGTTGAGACGGCATTACCTGAGAAGTGCAGAGGCCAGCCAAAGTCTTGAGGTCTTCCTAAAACGAGAGAGACTTAACCTGCAAAGAATCTATAGACATTCTGTTGGTCTTCTCAGCTAAAGTAAAGTGATATTTCTCTCAATTTATTCACAGATACTTAGGATTTCGAATCAAGAAGGTGTAGTCTGGGGTTTTTTCTAAAGAAAATTGGATCTTTTAATAATCTACACTTTTTTCTGCTAAAGATATGGAAAGACTCATTTATTATGCCTTCTTCATTGAGTTGCTGCCACATTTATTAAATATGTCAGGCAAAGTAAAGAGATGAAACGGCAAAGTTTTCCACGGGCTAATAAAGCTCAAAGTGGAAACACAGGCATTTCCATACTGATTTTTATTAAACCAAATCACAGAAAGCAAGCATCATGCTAAAATTTACTTGCCACCTCCTTAGGCTGCTGTCACTGTCTCGCTTGCCTCCCTCTTACATTTGTCAGGAGAGCAAAATAACCACAGATGAGATTGTATAAAGGCCATACTGAACCAAAAGAACTTGAACGTTTACAATTCTAGCATGCTAAAAGGCAAATTAACATAATTTAAGATCAAGATAATTTTACTTTTCTTAGATACTTTTTTTTTTTAATGACACCTGCTCTGTTTCCTCATTTGGTGGAGGGACTATCAAAGAAGGCAGCAGGGTACTGAAAACATAACCAAAACCTTGAGGGAATTTGAAGTAACTGGCCTGCCTAAGCAACGTTCACAGAGTTTGCAAAATATACATCCAGTAGTTTGTTGATATCAAGAGGTAGAGGGTTCTTCCATAGCTACACAGAGGACGCCTCCTTATTTTGGACAGAGTTAATAGAGAGCAACAGGGAGCAACACTGAGCGCTGGAAGGAGTGAAGGAATAGCAAGACACAGCCTAGTCCCCGTCTGAGTCATACTAAGACAGTATTCCCTTGATACAAGGGTGATTTCTTTTGGCCTAAACTCTGTGATATTTCAAGGCTGGGATTTGAAATGTGGTTCCAGGGTAGCCTGAAACTGCTAGAACCTGACTCTCAAACTGTTGTTCACGCCTCTAAACCAGTAATGATTCAAAATCTCCTCTCAACATTATTTGAAGAAAGCCTAAATGAGATTACTGCACTTCTATGCTATACTTGTATATTCTGAAGAAGATTAATGCCTCAGCTTTATATTACATTTGCATTCTATAAAAGCATTCCATGAAAATAATGCATTAAAGAGTTAGCATATAATTTGGGTGCGAAACAGCAAAGCGTGCATCCTACTCTCAACATTGGCTTCCCACATTAACACTGTTGCTAGACACTGAAAAGATTAACTACGTAAGTGAAATATACTCATTAGCCTTAAAATGATCATAACAGATCTACACCGTATCTTGAAATTGCTTTTTCAAAGCCTGGTTTCTATTTTTATAACCAATTTCCTAACTAAACTACATTCATCATTATGAAAACAAATCATGTAAGTCATACACACATTTTTGTCTCCTTGTGACAGACATTGATTGAGAAAGGAACAACTAGTTTCAACCTCCAGTAAACAGCTGGTATCCTTAGATAAGAAAATCTCTGCACACGGCCAAGCTTCCAATATTGTGAAAAAATAACGCAGTAGAAAGAAAAAGACAACAGAAGCCCCAAGTGCTTACATGAGACAACATAATTTATAACCAATATTCCTAACATAACTTAATTATCACATTCCTTTTTGTATTCTGTCACTAAAGTGCAACCAGAGCTTCCTTTGGCATCATTGGATTTGTTCCTGGGAAAACAAAATGCATCACAACAGGAAATATCTGACTTTTGGTATGAGAAGATCAGAGGAGAACGGTTGAAGGATAAACTTATGCAATAATTAAGCTTTGATATATGACAGTTCAGCCTTCATGACTCATTCATAAGATCTGCATGTTCAGAGAAGTCAGAGCCAAGCTCAATCCCGCTACCATTTTAGCAAGTATCTCAGGGTAGAACTGGAGTGTCTGATTGTCATTTTAGCATAAATACTGTAAGAGCAATTCAAATATGTTTCTCTGCTTAGAAATCTTATCACTGTATTTAATAATTTTAAAGACATGCCTTTTATAAAACAATGACTCAGGTATCAAATTGGGCAAATCCATTAAACAAGGGCAAATAAAGACTATAACTCGAACAGAGATAATTATTGTTCAAAGTCACATTGTGGCTCATTCATAGGGATGGCATATAAAAGGCCAAGCAACCAGCTTGCAGTGACCGTACGTACATTTCTTTCAAAATAAATTCATGAGAAAAATATCACTTAGTGATGAAAGGGTAGAAAGTATTCTTTGTGAATAAAAAACCTTTCCCCTTTCTGTAAGGAAAAGAAAAAAAGAGATGCAGGAGATGTTAAATACCCTCCTTTAAAAAAAAAAAAAAAGTACTTTCCATATCTTTTGCCAATGTAAAAGGAAAACTGAAGAACGTTCCACATACACTTGATCTAGACTAGCCCATCACAATCCTTCCTCAATAAGGGACAGAGTACTTTAATCTCCTTATTGGCTCCCACTTTGCTCCAGGATGCCAGTTAAAAAGAAATCACCAAAGAAGCTGTTGTCCCTTCTATGCAGTGCACCATACTCTTGGCAGGCTAGGCAGGAACAAAAAAGCATGCATGGTCCTCCTTCAATTAAGCACTCAGGGCAGACAAAGTGGCCTTCAGCTTTCATAATTAAAGAAGAAAAAGGCAATTGGCTTTCAGGCCATAAACTCTTGCTGAAAGAGCAGCTAAGATGTGAAAGAAGCAGGAAGAACTAAAGATCCAGATAACAAAATTTCTAAGTAGAAAAAAAGAACAAAAAAGAGGAACAAAGAAAAATTATGCATACGGATAACTATCAAGAAGGGCATTTTAAAACTCTTTTGTTTTTTCTTTAACTCCTTGGTCCTTTCCATCAAATTCAATTTATTTTGATTTTTAAGTAAGCATAATCACTCTTCACAGATTGTAGATTATTTCCTGGTTTAGAGCAAAAATCTAAGCTATTGAGCTAAACACATCAACAATAATAAATCACACCTCCAATATTTTCAGTCAAGGACACTCAGCCATAATTCCAAACATGTTTTTGGTTATACTGTATCTCATGTCATTCTGGAGGCACTTGTTTATTGGTATATATTGAAGCAAGATAGGTGCCGGTTCGTAACAGCTGGTTCCAAGATATGTTTTCCATACTCTTCAGTAAAAGATCATTAGAGTCAGAGCCTGCTTGTGGGATAGGAACAGGGATCTGGGACTTGATGAGTTTGACTGTTGGTGAATGGCTTACCACTAGAACTGCCCAGGAATACCCACGCACTTAAGGCAGCAGGAGGTGAAAGTAGGTTACTACTTTTTCTATTACTAAAGAAAAAAGAACCAAACCACAATCTCCTTTTCTTTGGGTTACTTATGAAATAAGGTGTTGATTTCACATACTGTAAATCCAAAAACGACCAGGTGTAGTACTGACTGGGTGAAAAATGACAAGAATTCTCTAAACATTTTTTAAGGGGCCATGAGGAGATGGAAATAAGGAGAAACAGATTAAAGTCATATGGAGTCATCATTGTTCTTTACCTAAGCAGTAAGCGGAGATCTTTAAACAGAAGCTGCCTTTACAGACTCCCTACGACGACACACCAGTAGACTCATTTGGTCCAACACCTAATCTGGAAAACACCTAAAGCTCACTGCTGCTGTTGTCCTGCACAAATATTCAGAGGATGATATCAGACCGAAAAGCAAGCACAAAGAAACTTATCCTTCATCTCCTATGCCTGATCAAACCAGAAGCATCTGCTCACGCTGTCTGCCAGTCTGTTCTGCAGACCTAGTAAAAATGTACAGCTGAAGAGACAGACTTAATTTCAAATGCATTAAATCATAGCCAGACTGCTATTTGGCATAATGAGAAAGAGCTTGCCCACTCCTTTTCTGTTTACGTATAAAGATGCATTTGTATTGCCTGTCATTATTTGGACTGACTGACCTTGAGGGTTTGCATTTCTTGTTTTGTTTCTGTTCCTTTTTAATGTGCATGCTGGATAAAAAAAAAAACACCCAAAAACCTGCACACTGTGATGCAGGGGAAGACTTGAATAGGATGAGTTCTCTGGTTTGTTAAAATAGTACATCATGGTTGTGTTGTCCGTGATGGGTTGAATTGCTGTTTTACCCTGCTCCTTTCCAGCATATGTAAAAAGAACTGATTAATTGCTTTCAGGAAGCGACATCTATATGTCATTCTCATAAGCATTTTAACGTGTGCTCCCCACAGTATTCCAGTCCTTGGAAGTATTGCATGACTGCTGTGGCACTGCAGCTGGAAGGCTGAGCAAAGCTTCTTCCAGAACATTAGCTTTCTGAGGAACAGGAGCACGTCACCTGTGAAGGCCACCTTCTGTCTGATATCTAACACCAGCCAATGCTACAGAAGTCCTCTGCCCGAAGCAAACACAACATATGCACAACATTGTTGAAACCAAAATCATAATAAACACAAGGGCATTGGCCTCCGCATTCCTTAATGTTTAATGATCTTTATGAATGGCCATGGTTCCAGAAACCTCTTCTGTGGGAGAAAGGTTGCACCTCATGAATTAAGAGGGCACCCACAGAGAAGATCGTGTGTGTGTGTGTACGTGCAGACCATAACCAGGTCTATATACATGTATCTATATTATAGATATATATATACACACACATACAGCCCTAATGTTACAGCTCCTCAGAGTACTCACAGCCAATGAAATAATCATGTAGCAGCAATTTGGGATGACTTGTCTATGTTTTCACTGAGACCTCCTCTTCACAAATGGAAAACCGCTTCAAGAATCCTAAAGCACACCAGCCAAAGCAAAGGAAGGAAAGTTGTAGCTGAAGTGTTTACCATGAAAAGTTGTAGCTAAAGTGTTTACCATGAAACCAAGATGGTTTGAGTAACTCGGTGTATGAGAAAGATGGAAATGAGCACCAGTTGCCAAAGACGTGCAAGCTGGTGTAGGGTGAAAAAGAAAGATTAATGCAAGGGAATGTTAACACAAGGAGCTATAACTTTCTCTCTGGAGTACTGAGGTTTCTTATTTCCCCTTACTCCTCACGTGTGTGGTGGCAAATCAGGCGAGGCTGACTCTGAAAAGAATTTCTAAATTACATTGCATTACCTGCAGAATCTGTTGGGTAGAAAGTAGTCTGATTTGAGTTTATAATCCCTAGAGACATGCATTTATATTCAAGCCAAAGGTTATTCCCTTGGCTTTAAAGTTTTCCATTGCTACATCTGAAAGGAGAAAGTTTTGACAACTGAAATTTCGATCTTTGAGAAAAGAATAAAAAAGACAGTGAATAAATGTCCCTGAATATAACACCGCAGGGGTCCTCCTCACAGACTGAAAGATATCCAAATAACAGTTCTAGACCTGTCCTTTTCTAATATTTTGTCTGTTTTCTTGCTGAAAAATGTATCCTCTTTAAAAAGGGAAATTCACCATCTTTAACTCAGTTTTAGGAAATAAAATGGATCACCTTAATAATATTGAGAAGAAGCAAAAGTAACCATCTCACCTGATGAGGGACAAAAAGGGTCCTGAGAGCAGGTCACATTTTTTAATTGCTTGACCTTCAATTAGTCAGTCTTCTTTGAACCTCTGGAATTACTTTGTTGAAATATATCCTCTTCCATCAGCAGTATTAATAACGTTAAATCACAGTCTATTTGCTATTCTTTTGCCAATGGAAACAAAGGAGAAAGCCACTTCTCTCTCCTTTCTTTCCTGCACTGTTTAACAAAAATCAACAAACGCAGGTGTCGTCCTCGTCAAATAGCTACTGTTGGCCTTCATATCCATGAGGGAAGGAATTAATGTCTCTCAATTATTTACTCTTCATATGTTAAACAACACAGCTTCCCAACTCCTACAGAAAATAGCTGACAAAAGAAAGGTGAAATATTTAGGCTGTTTATTGCAGTTCATGAAGCTTAAGACAGGAAGGAAAAATTTACTATTTCAGGGAGCAGAAGTGTCAAATACTGGATGGGAGGTTTTCTTCTGAAATCTAAGCAGAAGTTTTAGAGTTATGATAAGTCTATTATAAGACTTGAGAATCTTAAGGCATGCTCAGAAGTTGACTTTTCTCCAGCTCAGTTTTTCTTTCACCTCTAGTTTCCAGTATCCCACACAAGGCACCACCTCCTCCCTTCTCCCCCGACAGCATTCGTCGCTAAGATCAGAACTGCCGTCAGCTCTGCAATGCTCAGATCCACGCTTGCTCTGCTGATGGCAGGAAGCCTCACCGTCTGGGTTTCAAAGGTGGCCGATAGAGTCAAATGCTCTTTGGGAGACTTTCCCACGTGTGCTGATTCCATGTGTCCCGGTCCCATTCTCACATCGTATCTCAGCAGGGAAGGCAGAGACAGCCATTAAACTCTATTTATATAGACACGCTCTCTCGGTAGAGATAGGTTATGTCAGAGGCCCAAGTGAGGTACAGAGGCACCCCGCAGCCTTTCCCCGCACCCGTCCCGGGCTTTAGCTGCCTGTGCTCAAGGCTAGCTGCACTCATGGTGCCGCTGGGTCACCTTGGCTCGGCTGCTGGGAAAAGAGCTGCGAGAAACCTGCCTCTGCCCCTCAGCTCAGGAGCTGTATTTACACTCCAGCCCTCGGCCCTTTTCTGTGCTATGCCGTAGGTACACCCGCGCCTTGCTGATCCTCACCCGCTGCTCCTGGCTTGACCTCATCTCCACCAGCCCTGGTCTTGCAAAGGGGTTGCTGGCCCCGAGTGAGGGATGTTCAGCGGGAAGAGGTTCCACCAAGGAGACACAGCAGCAGAAGGCAGCACGCCCTATGCTGAGGACACCTCTTCAGTCCTCCAAAGGGCATGAAAAATCCAGAGAAGCGCTTTAAAAAGCCCTGCTACGCCATCTCACTGGCTAGCTTGCGCTAGCCGGCACAACTCACGAGCAGAAACACACAGAGTACAGTTGAACTATGTGACAGTTTGAATCTGTAAACTTCAGCTCTATAGTTTCTATTAAGTACATTGACAAATAAAAATTGTGGGTGATAAAAAAAGACCGTTGCATAGAGGGGTAAAGATAGGTGAGCTGAGTGTGATGGAAGGGAGGAAGATAAGGCTGAGATGCAGACCTGAGTGACGCACAGGATATCAAATGACTTTGCTGCTTATTTCCTTGCTTTTTGTGTTTTGCGTTGGAGGGATACACAGTCTAGCACATTTCACTCATGCTCGATGACATTTTCGGATGTGCTGGTTTATATTTACATTTCAAAAGATATACACAGTTAAAATTAAGGTTACAGCAATATCATCAACAATCAAGGCTCGGGAAATGAAAACCTGCTTCTACTAATTGAACTTAGCCAAGCTGTACATCCCATCCTTTAATCATTGCTATTAGTACTGTTTAGCTATTGACAGTGTACGGAAGGCAATGTATACCTTTGCAAGAAAGGGAATTTCCTCCATGCAGAGCAAAACAAATGGTAATATAATAAGCATTAGAAATCTACAAAAAAAAAATTAAAAAGAAAAATCTATTTGTGTAAAGCAGCTGAGCTAGTGTTACCATAAGAACACTCACTTTTTCATTTCCTGACTTCAGAGTGTAAAAAAAAAAAAAAATTTACTTTTTTAGAAAAACTAATCCAAAAGTTGCGAGCTCTCCCAATTTTATTTGTTTCTCTTCCATGATGCAGACAAGCATCACCACAGATGAGACTGCTAACCTTCAACTTCTGGCTCAAACAATATATAAACCCAGATATTTCCCCAGTTTTTCTAAATAATTAAGATAGGATTGCAACCAGAGAGAAAACACCTGCCTTGTCACTCCTTTGTAAAATGAGATAGTCAAATGTTGTGTTCTTTCTGAAAGAATTCGAAGGTGAAAGGGAGGAGACTTCTGCTCTTGCTTTAGCTTCAGCTTCTACTGTATTACTAAAAGAAGTGATTTAAAAACAAGCTATGCTATCAATTTCCAAGTTCCACCAGAATTTTGCTCATTCATTACAAAAAATCGTCTATGAATTACTACAGTACAGCCAATCTGGGGCGGTACAATGACGTAGTAATCGGCAGCAGTGAAAGCCACCCTACCTACCTATTTGTATCACACTTATCATAATGGCATACATTTTCCTCGGAACTATAACTTACTGTGAGTGATTCCCACTTCCTATACCACATGACAAGGAAACATTAGAGGTCACATTTAATTTTTATGGGGTTTTTTAACCCAGTTGCCTAGCTAAACAGGTTTATGCAGTCAATACTATCTGCTCTGTCAGCCTGCTTACCACCCTCATTAATCACCTTCTGAACTGTTAGTTTTGCTGAAATTTAACTTGGGGGTGGAGAGGTTAAACACGCTGTTCCCATAGGTACTGTCAAAAGAGATTGCTGGTGAAAGGGAGAGACCTCCAACACACACCGCTGAAGAGGGACAGGCTGTGGCACGAACGTACGCACACGAGGAGCTGCCACGGGCAGGAGCTCAGGCACAAACCCCATGAAAACTTTCAATCAGTGTCTATGTCTTTCCAAGGCTCCAAAGGAAAATTAACCACCAGATCAAATCAGTAGAAGAGATTTCGTTAGCACCAGTGCTTAAGGAACTAATTGCTGTTACTATTTTTACAGGGTGTACAAAGAAGAGAAATGGTCTTCTTACACAGGAAATACTGGGTTTATCATGTAGTGAAAAAAGGGAAGTAAACGGTAAAATGGTGGTATTGTAAACAACTTTTATTTCTTTTGTAGGTGCTGAAAGGAAATAATTTCTGTCATACTGTTGACTTTGTAATGGTTTTTCATTAAACAGCAAGAAAGGATATTGCCAGCCTATTCTCTCTTTCTTTCCAATTCCTGTTTGCCCAAAAAAGCAGAATGAAAAAAGCAAAGGCACCATTCATACGTATACAACTTAATAACAGCCTTCTATGCATTGAATAGGGACTGCTACTTCCATTAGTACAGACTACGGAGAATCCACAGCTAAATGAAAATAAAGTTTAGAAAGAACAAGCTGTCGCAAAGTATACAGCTAAAACTCCTTTAAAAGCGTGAGAATCCCATGTTCTACAGAAGAAGAGAAATATTTTCAGTTTTTATTATTTTAGTCCTCTATCTTTCTTAAAAATTGTGTTACTTGTTAAAAGGAATGCTGTTGCCCCAGCACCCACGTAGTAGCATATGGATCACAGAGATTTTTAAGGTTATCACAGAGGTAATGAAACATTCGGGAAAGTTAACAGCTCTGCACCTAAGCCTTGTGGTCACTGAAAAATGGCAAATTTCAAGGAAGATTTCAGTGTTCCAATCTAATACAAAGCTTCTCACTTTTTTTTTTCCCCCACCAGCATGGGCTCCCTCCAAAGCTAGGAAAAAAAAAGTATATATAGGAATATCCCCATGATTTATAGCATCTTCACTTGGGGGGTGGGATTTTTCAAGCTTAAGTTATAACTGCACTTCTTCTATATATCAAGAAATCTCATAGGAAGCAAATCAAACTTCCAAATGAAGAAAAATATTGCCTGTCAACAAAAACAGACTTGACAGAATTTATAGATGCACAAAAGTTTGTAGAAAACAGATGACAGACCTAAACTAGAAAACAACCTTTTAATAAAATTGTCAGTTTCATTTGGTTAAATGGTTTTAAGTGGTTCTGTGAAATACTATTCTCCTCTCTTTAGCAACTAGTATTATTTCTATTTTAAGTCATTGAAATTTGTTTAACATATGATCACAACAGAATACACACACAGCATCGTTTTGTCCTCAGACAGCAAGAAAATAAATGGAGCAGGCAGGCAGGCTGCAGAGCAGACACTATGCATCCTTCGAGCTTATTAAACTTCTGCAGCGAAGAACAGCCCTAAAGCACACAGCAGAGTAACCTTACCAAGCATCATTTCTGCGGTGTGCTCTCTCTTTGTAAACCTGCGACCGTTCTCCAGGAAGCTCCACACCAGGCTGCTGCTCACGTCCAACTCCCGCGCATGGTTCGCACCAGCAGTTCCTCAGTTAGAGCCCGCGTGCTGTAAGACAGGGTGTACTTAAAATTGGGGCCGCTAACTCACGGGATATTCAGACTGCTGCAGGTGAATCGCAACCCAGATACATGTCGTGAGCCCCTCGGAGGGAAACTTTGGGAACTGCTGTTTGGGTCGTAAAAATGAGAGGAGTAGTCAGGAGGGATGTGGGCCTAATGCGCCAGCACCAGGTGGCATGCAGTACCTCGACTACGAAAGGCAAAGACGACGAAGGGGAAAAAACCTGTAGAATATGGCTCACTGCCTCAGAAGGCTCACTTTTTCTTAAACCGTATGTCTAAAAATTACAATATTTATGTTTGTAGCAATTCTGTCGTAATAGGCTGTAAAAAATGAAATTCGGTTTTCTTCTGCCCACTTTCCCCTTCACTGGCTTGATTTCGGCAGACTGATCTGCCTTACCCATGGGACTACCACGGTGCAAAGCTTGTCTTCCCTGGGAAGGAAAACCAAATCCATCAACAGTGATACGGTTCAAGAGGTGATTCAAGGTCCTGAGCAAAAGCACCTCCAACCCACAGCCCCTCAAAAGCCCACACCATCGTTTAGACATCTAACCCTTCAGTTTTTCATTACAAAAGAAAACGACACAGCATATATGTCATAGTGGTCTCCAGGTTGCTGCCTGATAAGGAGGCTGCAGGACCTGTCCCTCCCAGTGCCAGGCACAAACCGTGTTACGAACAGTCAAGGACGGCCCTTCAGATGCCTTGGAACAGCCGTAACTTGACTTCAAAGGCTGCCGAGATGACAGTGGCAGGGAGAGAGAAGGGAATTCCTCTCAAAATGTACCTGGCTGACTTTGGAAGCAAAATTGAAAGAATCAGAGTGTTTTGAGACTGACTCACCCCAAACAGAAGGATGCAGTAGGAGTGCAATATGCTAATAGACTATCCCTTTTATTTGTATGCAGATGCACAGAATTACAGGCATAAAGACATTGGAAAGCACCTGAAAGAATATGTTTTCTCCCTATGAAATATTTATGGCTGATCTAATCCTACATTAAATGTTTCTTAATAATGGCAAACATTCGAGACATTATAGCCAGTGAATTGCTAGGGAATGCCATGAAACTAAATGCCTAAAATGTAGAAATTACCTGTAAGTCATCTCATTTGAATGAAATTATAAAAAATGATGTTCAATTCATTATTTTAGGTAGGTTTTTATTATAATAAACAATGTGGTTTGGTTTATGTAACAAAATGTATCCTAATTAGATCTTTCTTAAACAGATACAAGTTTATTAGTTAATATATCCTGGGTAAACCATTCCAGCTAATGCAGCTATTGCAGCTAATGCCATGTTTTAATTCTTGCCAGTTGCTAGAGGAGTTATTTATACACACAGCATGGAAGCTTATACTCATGCTTCTTTGACTGCACACGAAAATAAAGGACATTCAAGTAAAGAGAGACAGTAGAAAATTAACAATTTTAAATCTCAAACCAACCTACATTTTCAATCAGAGAAAAGACAAATTGACAGACATGGCATGATAAACAAAAGATGCGCTTTGACATTTCCTGGTTTTAGTAGACAATTTGATTTATATCTCTCAAGTAACAGACAACAAGGAATACTTTGTTTTTGAAAACTGGCACATTACTTAGAATCCAGAATTTTTTGTTTAATTGTGATAATTGTCTATTAATATTATAATGCGTGCTAAAACATTAGAAGATTTTCCTTGCCTTTCCTCTCCCAAGTGTGACTTTCCTTATGACAGAGATAAATTTGTGCAAACTCCCTTCCTTCCAACTCCTTTCTGTCAACACAGTTTAAGTTAAACAAAATCAGTGAGAAAAAGAAGAGGAGGAGAAGCATTTTGTTTTAAAGTGTCATTGCCTATGTTACAAATTCACAGGTATCAAAATAAATGAAGACGACTGACAAATTATAGATGAGATCAGCCAGTAATCAATCCCCACTCCCACCCCAAGAAAAATCCTTAGTTCTCTTTAAAAACACTGAGCTAAATACAAACATATTTCTACATTTCCTTGTTATGAGCACTGTATCTTTTTGTCTTCTTTTAACACTGCTTTGGCCTGATTTCTGAAGAAATTGGGCTTAATGAGATCTTATTTTTCTCTAGGTACCGTGATTTTTTAACTTGTTGGCCAAATTCCACCAAATCCAGGAGTGGGATAGTGATCTCAAGTCTAAACAGTATTAGAAGTATTTTAGGATTTCAATAGCTTACTGCGGTAAGCGCAGTGAGCAGACCTTGGAATACAAACCAACATCTCAAATGCACAGGCCTCCTGAAATCCAACAGTAAGCTCTGTGAAAAAATCCCAAAGAGAAGATTTTGTGTTGAATTACTTCTATTTTCCCCTTACTCTTCCTTTTAATGGAAAACAGCTTTACTAAAAAAGTAACAATAAAGAAAATGGTAAAATGGTAGCTTTGCCACCAGAATTTTAAAGATAAAAATTCACCTGGACATTCTGGAATCTCCGTTCCAGTTTTAGCATAGTTTTTTTAATCACAGTTCATTATGTAAGTATTATATTTATCACTTATTCATTATATAAGTATTATATACAGAAAACTGTATTTTACATATATGGATATGTATATATACACGTGATATATAGAATGCAGACATATTGAATACATGCAGACATATGAATATATATACATATATATACACACACACATACGCACATAAATATGTGCCAGTTGAAACATTTCATCTTTTCTTAACCAAAAGATCTTCTGTTTGTAAAATAACATAACAGTTTAGCATCTCTAGAAACAAGCAGATTTTTGAAACTGCTGTGAAAGGAAGCTTAAAGGTAACAAAAAATAGAGCACTTTTTACAAGGAGTCGCATGGAAAAGATGAGGGGTAATGGGTACAAGTTACTCCTGGGGAGATTCCAATTGGACACAGGAGGAAAAAATTTCACAATGAGAAAAATCAGCCATTGGAATAATCTCCCCAGGGAAGAGCTGGGTTCCCCAACATTGGACAATTTTAAGATTTGGCTGGACAGAGTGCTGGGCCATCTTGTCTGGACTGTGCTTTTGCCAAGAAAGGTTGGACCAGATGATCCTTGAGGACCCTTCCAACCTGGTATTCTGTGATTCTATGACTCTACGATTGATTAGGAAAAATTTCTTCACTGACAGGGCGGGTCAAGCACTAGAACAGACTCCCTTGAGAAGTGGTCATGGCCCCAAGCCTATTGGTGTTCCAGAAGTGTTTGGACAACACTCTTAGATATATGGTTTAACTTTTAGGTTGCCCTGTGTGGAGTCAGGAGTTGGACTTGGTGATCCTTGAGTCCCTTCCAACTCAGGATATTCTATGATTCTCTATCATGGGTTCCTAGAAAAACTGAAAACAAAACCACATGCCAAATGGATTTGCCTTGTGAAAATAAACACAAATAGGTTTGATACACACACACAAAAATCAGGAACTTGAATCGTTCACAACACAAAATATACAGAGGGAAATATAATACACATAAGTTCGTACAAGCCACAGACCCAAATAAATAAGGGAAAGCAAAATTAGTTCTATTCCTCATCACAGTGTGCTTTTAAATTGTCACTCACCAGTTTCAGAAGCAAGCACTTCACTGCCAGATAAAGGACCAGTTACTTTTCTGCACTGCCTTTAGATATAACTCTGTTCAGCCTTCTCAAGCTATTCATTGGCCTCAGGTAGGCAACTCCCTTCTTTGCCCTTTTGACACACTGTAATCTCACTCTGTGTCCTCTCTGTTTAATTGTGGTCTATATAAAAGATGCACTCTCCCAGCTATTACAGCATAGGAAGATACAAGAATATTTTCCACCAATTTGAAGAAAAAAACAGATAATAATATGAATGATATTTTATTTAGATATAAAATACAAATAAATACAATAATATAAATATTTTGAAAATCCAGGCTACAGTAGCTGAAGCAGCTACATGACAAGACAGTTGGCTAACAAGTTTCTCATCAATTTTTTTTTAAATTATTATTTCTATTTAGAACTCACTGTCCTCTGAAGACTTCAAATTCCTGTTCAAGGAAGTGACGCCACTTTGTACTCATAGACTACATAGATTTCATTCTCTAAGATTTAGTATACACCTGAAGTATCTATTGATCAGCAAAATCATCTGTTTTACACAATGTATTGAGATTATTCAATGGCTGCCTGAAAGATTTTAGGTAGGCAAGTATAAGATTTTGTTTGTTGTTTGTTAGAATTTATTCAAATATTTCAGTTCTGAAATGCGGATATGAGGAGAGGTTTAGAGTGAGGGAAATATGAAAAAAATTCTACACAATTTTAAAGACTGAGATCAGGAAAATCTTACATGAGTAATACAAAATGTAAATTTCTGTAGAATTAGGCAAACAACACGACTAACTCTTTGGATTCAGGGCCCATTTATGAGGAGATGTGGTTTGTTGTAAAATGGATAAATAATAATAGAGAACATGCTAAAATAGAAGCATTTGCTCAGTGCTTATCTGCTCTTCAGCTTCCTCCTCCTTATAATTGCATAGTACACCACACTTAAATAATGATAGGAGGTATTATCATTTTACTATAGGCGGTTATAATTTAGCAACACTACCACTCTGTTGAAATTCAAGAAGTTTAATTTATGGTACACCCAAATAAAAGATCTTTGCTTACGAAAACAGCATTAGCAAGCATACTACCCAATTATGAATCATTGGTTACACATTTTAAATAGATTCCCAAGAGTAGCAATGTTGGTATAGAAGAAACTATCACCATGAAAAATATGATCTTTCATTTGTCACTAAAAAAAAAAAAAAAGCCAGAAAATGATAAAATTTATTCTGTTAAAGCAAAATGAACATGTGGTATGAGTACATTTACCCTTCCTTGGAAAATCCATTTCTTCTTCTTTTTCTTTTTACGGACAAGTCTAAAGCAATATTCAACCTTGATCCTTCTGTCTCTTTTGATCACTTTTGCCTAGACAGAAAAATAGCAGAAGTAATGAACCAAAAATAAAAATTACAGATCTCAAATTAAACAACAGAGACCTATTTAAAATAAAAAGTTATCCATTTATCACTACAAATTTGGCACTACTGTGCCAATATGGACCAGAATTTCAAGCCTTGTGGTCAATGAAGCATAAAATAGACTGTCAGAAATACTGTCTGAAATATGAATCCACTGGAAAAAAAAAAGCTTGAAAATGCCTAAGATTATTTAAGAGAATGAAAATCAGCTGAATATACCTCTAAAAAGTCTCTGCCTCCCTTTCTGAATTCATAAATGGCTTTCTCCTAGGTGACTGTTTCATAGAAGTAGTAAAAATAAGCTTCCGATTTCTATACTTGAAAACACTGTACATTTTTGTGGTAAGCCAAATCACTTAGCTGGAAATTATTTACCCTGTAATAGAAACTAATAGCAAAATAGTAAGCTTTCCCTCACACCGAAGCAATCTTCTCAGAAAATTCAGGAGGCACACTGTCATGAAGCCCATGGGTTGCTAATCGTGATGTTGTATGAAGTAGAACATTACCGCAGAAAACACAAATTCTTGTCATGAAGAGGCACACTGAAATTATTTTTTTTGTGGCTGTAATTCAAAATGGAATTAAAAGAGGACTTAAAAAAAAAATCATACTCCTTATATTCCAGTTGAAAATAATCATCCCTCAACACACATCTGAATTTTGGTCAGCCTGAATTCTACTGTTCCACATTAAAGCTCATTAAGGATAAAGCTGGCTACACCAAGTTGTAATGATTCTCTTACCAGCTTGGCTGTCTTGGCTGGGTAGCCTCCTTAGGCCTGCTTCCAGGGTACCTGGACAAAACCAGGTTAATGAAATGCTGTGTACCCCTCTTAGTTGCCATTTTGTCTGAGATGGTTTTGGCTCTGCTGACACTGTTCCGCGGCTGGGCTACTCTTTTGTTTGCGATCATCCTTTCATTATTAAATGAGGATGTTACAGAACTAAAAAAAATCCAACCCTAAAATAAGAGCAATTATGTCAAGAAGGAAAAGGGTAACAATATCCATCTAGCTTTATACATGCCCTACTACCAACAGTGATTAAAACCAAAGAGTATTTAGCAAGCTTTGAGTTCCTTCTTATCCTGATGGTTCAGTAAAAATGATCACAAGCTAATCTGGTGATATACTAAATAAGGAAAAAAAAAACCTATATATTCTGACTATGTTTTCTCCCGTAAGAATAAATAGAATGGAATAGAATAAGGAAAAAAAAATTGAAACATGTCTGGAATTATTTTTTAATAAGCCAAAATTCATAAGGAATGAAAACAGTAGCTGCATTCCTATTGAAAAATATGAGTCTAGACTCAGAACACCCAACTGTGGCTTCTTTCAAAACAATGACAGTCTCCAACACAGAATTCCTGAGTTTTGTAAACAATCTCTCACCTTTGTTTCAGCCTGCAGAGAAGAGGGGCTGGTGAGGGAAGCATACGAACAGACTGCAAAGGAACTGGAGCCACTGCCACAGAAAGATGGCAATAATCCAGGGTTGAACCAACCCTGCCTCTTGATACCAGCCCATGGAGGGATGTATTATTTGCATCTGGAAGTGGGGGATGTCTGACTGCTGACAGAAAAAGAGCTGATGGCCAGGTAGAAGGAAGGGGAATTAAACAATTGCCCTTTCAACATGCAGCTCCTAGACAGCATTCTAACATACTGTCTCCCCTTCTCCCCCATTGCATTCAGTCCCTGTAATCACACAATACCCAGAACACTTTGGTCCAAATCATTTGCCAGATATGGAATCAGCAAAGGTTGGGTTTGGGGTTTTGTTTCCTCACTGAGCCCAACTGGCAAAGATCTGGTAGCTTTTTGCATTATTTACAGTGATTCAGAGGTAGGGTTGTAGGAAGTAAGATTGATGTTGATTTGAAGGTCTGAGAGACAAGCTAGGAATGAGTATCCCACTGCAGCTTTCAGCCCATATTCAGAGGCAAAGACATCCAATAATTCTCAGCAGCAAGCCCCAGGACTGTAAATATAATGGCAATCTGAAATCTTCATGAGTTTCCATTTAGTATTCTTACATCGTGAGTAGAAACACGGTATTTACCAGTGATTGATATCCGAGCAACATAATCTGTCTTACACCAGGTTATTTATTTATACATGAAGAGTCCTGCAGCTCTGCCTGGAGACGGAGCAGATGCCCTGTGAAATGGAACGGATGCATATGTATGCCCTGTACTCGGTGTCAAACTGTGACCTTCTATCTAAAATTCCTTAGGTGGTGCATCTTCACTCAATCTTATGGCCAAAGCAATAGCTTATTGATGTTAGTAAGAGAGTGTGGCCAAGAACTCCTGTCTCTTCCTCCTAGTTCAGATTCCTTCATGGCTGGGATTCTTCTTGCACATAAAAACAACCAGCAGTATTTTAAACATATCTTCTCGGTTCTCACAGACGTATCTGCAAACAAATCAAACAGTGAACTCAGGAACACCACAAACACGAGTGTGCTTAAAGTCAGTTCTTACTCTTTTGCTTGAACAAAAGACAAAAGTATATTTGCAGCTTAGTGCAATGTTCATTATTAGTATGAAAGAAAAGTGATGGAAGGTAATTTATGGGTATCTGTGGCCAACAGCATTTCAAAATCATTAGCTGCTTAGAGGGTAACTGGGTCCATTCTGAATATTAAAAGTTTGTTATTTAAAATGTTATGACTTTTAGATTAAGGGGTGATTCCTCAGTAAATTGGTAAGTAAATTTCACTAGTGGCAAGGATTCATCCTCACTTTTCCATTCCTTTGATGAAAGCATCTAACACAGAATTCCCACGCATCCCTTCTCAAAATATAAAAGGGCAATATCCACAGAGATGATGTTGAGGGTTATGTTGTTAATGTTTATTAAAAAATTCTTCAATGATGAAAATTATTATATAAAGTCATATTCACATATGCCATGTTATCCTTCCATTCAAAGTTCAGAAGGTTGAAGTTCTGAAAGGCAGGCAAGTCTTTTGTTTCTGCATCACAGTTATTCCTGGGAGAATCACAGGAATAATTAAAATAAATAAATAAATAAAAGTTTTAATCTTGAAATACCTCAGACTTCAGAAACATGCCAGTCTACCTGAACTCATGTTAATATATTTGGCACCTATGAAATTACCATCAAGCTCCTTCAGGGCATGCTGCTGTATGGGGTATCTTTATATGCACACCTTCAGGCAAGGACTTGATCTCCCTGTGATTGATAGAGGCACTTACTGCAACGGAATCATAATCAAGACTAAGGTCCTCTGGAGAAATAAGAACAAATAATAATGACAGTAATGCTTTAATACCCTACTAAGCAAGAATCATCTCTGCTTTCTTCTAACTTAACATTTTTTCCCTGTCATTTACACCTATAAAATGTTGAGGCTAACTGGTATCACTATGACCACACTCTGGTCTTCTGCAGAATACTGGCCATAATTAAACAGCGGTATGATGAAATAGCACAGACATTCAACAAGTCTGGGATTTTTATACAAATATTTTTGGAGTTGAAGAACTTACCTACAAAGCAGAAGGAGAAGCCTGAAAGAGCAAAGGACAACTTTATCATTCCTCGAAAGCAAGAACTCCACCATTTTCGACCACCCCTGTATGCACTTCCTGAAAACGGAGGCGTTTGTGAATTCTGGAGGGACAGGCGACTATAAGAACCTGCAAAGATTTTTATGTTTGGACGTATAGGAAATCTGTTGTTTCGGGCCAGTGGGGAATGGCAGATGAAAAGCTAGTGGAGAAAGGCTGGGTCAAGGGCTGGATTTAGAAAAACAAGGGGTGAATTACTGGGGGAGGGGGAGAAGCAGTTAACACTGACGCAAAAGGATTTGCACTTCTCTCAGACCTGTGTTCCTTCTGCAGCTCATGGACATGAGAGGCTAGGGGGGCGGAACAAGCTTATTCCACCTTCGGGTGCTAAGCAGCTTGAACAGACAGAAAAGGGGAGAAAAGGAAGCTGTACAAATGGACAAGGCAGATTCTTACACACAGTAGTAAATAGAAAGAATGCAAGAACAGCACATCCTACCAAACACAAGATTATCTGTTGTCCCCCTCCTCCTCTGAGGTCGATAAGATGCTCACATTCCCCATTAACCCCTGCAAAATGCAGATAGGACACAATGTTTGATGAAGATAAACTCCACATCTTTCAAAATAAAAACACACCAACTAAACAGATAAATATTATATGGCAAGGAATATACCTAGGGTAAACAATTCTGTTGATGCAATGCAATTTGTAATCTTATTTGTTGATTTTGGAACAACATGTTTGTTCAGAGCCTGCAATAAACAACAAAATGTTTTTTCATCAGAAAGTGCAAATCAAGCATGTTAGTTAAGAACTATTCTGAGAACACTTAATAGCATCCAGGTTCAGGGACTGATTTTCTATTTTAAGCAGGAAGAGAAGTACAGCACAAACAATCTGCAGGATAAAAGCCCGACAGCAAAAACTCCACACATACCAAAGAAAATAACGTGTCTATGACAGCTACAACAGCAGCAGTTTCCAGCTTCTTAGACTACTCATGCTCCACACTTTGCAGTCATCCCTCTTGCATAAATCTCTATGTTATAATTTTGCATTCCAATGGATCACTTTATACGCTCCATATCTGCAAATGAGCCAGATAATACAGAATGTGAGAAGTGATTTGTGCTATCGGTGACATCAGGAGTTTTGCAGCTGTAGTTATTAACAGATATTTTTTCATCCAGCAGCATCGACTAAAATCAATCATTCTGATAACTAGGCATGGCACGAGCTGTCCGCCCTGTCATTTCAATCTGATTAATCACACATACACAGACCTTTACCTTAAAGGAGCAATTGTTCACATTTAATCACAAAGATACATTCAAGCATACCACCACAGATTACTAAATTTAAGTGCAATTTATGTCTTATATTTTGGCAAATACGTTTATGATAATATGGCTTTGGCATATAGATGTATTGTTTCATTCATTTTATAAACATTAAAATCTAAGCTAATGTGTTGTACTTTGAATCATTTATCACATCAGATTTGCAGCTTATGAAGCTTCCATTATACACATATCTTTATCTGCAGATTTACCCTAATAACCCAGGTACAGATAAGTTATTATGTCTTCTTCAGACTGTGCTTGCCAGACAATAGGTATCATCTTCATCACAGACGAAACTTGACTTCATTTTACCTAAACATCCTGCATACTATTAACTGGTCCTTCTTTTGTTTCAGTTTTCCTTTTTAACCTTGGAACAAAACACAGCTCTTCCATTAACAGTTATGCAAGAGTTGTTCTTTCTCTTTTGGGTTTTGGGTTGGGTTTTTTTAGTTTGTTTTTCTTCTTAGAAGGAAAAGCATACACAAGAAAGTCTTTACACAAGCATAGAACTCTACAAGTCAAAGCAAACTGCTCCAGCAAAAATACACTGCTATGCTAAAAACAAGTTGAATTTGAGACCTGTCAAACTGGTAACATATTTGACTCTGTTAGAAACATCCTGCATTCCAGATATACTTCTTGATTAGGCCTAAGTGCAGAAGAGCATGCAAGTGTCCTGTGGTCCACCACTATACATCAAATCACGTAGGCGTATGTTTCACTTTCAGTTCAGAAGCCAATGAAATATAAGAATGTGCTGAAAATTGAGTATAAGCCTAAGTGTTCTGCTGATACAAGTGGACAAAACCATAATCTTTGGCTCTGCTGCTAAACTGAAGTCCTATGTAGCAGACAACTGTATTATTTGTTATGCGTATCCAGCAGGTGACTCCTTAACCTTTTAGATTCTTCAAAAGTGTAAATTCACCAGCATTTCACAATTAGGTATATTTTTCTGAAGGGTCAGACCCATATGCTAGGAATTTTTTTTTATTTACTGTTTCTACACTAGATACCACTTATGCTTTATAATATGTACTTATTCAAAGGCTGTTGTATGTACTTGATTAACATTTTTACGTTTTACATTGAAATAAATACATTTTAAGATAATTTAATAAATATTGTTTTCAAATACGGCAAAAAATTATTAGTTAAAAATATAACACAATGGATATAAACTGGACTTTTCTTTCATTTGTAGCCCAGCGTGCAGAGGTCCCCATACAAGAGAGGCTACCGTTCTGACTGCTGCCCACCTGAGCTCTCAGAAAATCACAGGCTGGATAGGCTGACGAGCAACTCAACACTTGCAAGAGAGGAGAAAGCATTCTTCTGCCAAAGAATTTTGAAGAGAAAAGCCAAAGTGTTGGAGGCAACCAGAGAGTTGTTTACGCTTAAATAAATTGCAGAGACATAGATTCATGAACAGAGTGTAAGTACGTACTGAAAACTGCACAGTGCATTTATTTCCTCAGTCCTGAACTGGGATATAGAAGGATATTGCTTTCTACCACGTCATGCACCAACAGTATATACATTACAACACTTCCAGAGGTTCAATCATCACTTAGTAATGCAATCAACAGTAGCTTGGCAGAATGTAACAGGACTGAAATCACCACTAGAAACTTCAATGTAAGTGCCTCTTAAGATACAGAAAGCTGACTTTACAAAACATTCCACCTCATCACATCCTAAAGTATTTTTCAGAGCAAGAAGAGTTGTTAATATTATTGTATGCACCCAGTTTAGCAGCAAAACACTATCACCTTTGGTCTTGATGATGCAATGCACCTTGATCAAGTAGAAAACAGGTATCAACGAACTGCACAGCAACCTGTATTTTATGCAGAGTATCTTAGGGGGATACACTACAGCAAGTCATTTTTTGATCTTTCTTAGGCTCTGGAAAAAAGATTAAAGCGAGGATTTTTGTACATATAGCCATATACAAATTAGAAGTCTAGAAAATGCAACTGCAGATCAGAACATTAGTCCATCTATTATGTAGCCCATCTCCATAGCTGCTAGCTTTGAGGAACATTCAAAATACCCGTCATTAATAAATGAGGACAATATCTCCCAAGTCACAGGTTGCGTCCACACCATTGTCTTTAATAGCTACTCATTAGCCAGTTCTCTGTTGATTTTCCGGTCTCTTTTTAAATCAGTTTGTACTTCTGACCTTCCGAAAATGGTAGAGGGATGTATTCCAGTTTAAATTCTGTAGTTCAGGGGAAAAAAACTGCTACATTTAATTTTTTCTCCTAAGGCTACCAGCTCACAATTACACTGGATTCCCCTGGTCCTTATGGAAGACGATGAACAGCTAGTCCCTACTTACCCCTCTGCAGCAATCATCTTTGTATTCACCCCTACCATCACACTTCCCACATACATACCTCTTCTATGCTTAAAAGTTCCAGTCTGTTCAGCCTGCCCTTGTATAGAAAGTCATCTGGGTACACTTTCTCAGGTTTTTTCTTAAGACCATTTGATAAAGAGCTTGTCAAAAAATAGTCTGAAATTCAAAGTAAATTAGAACTATGTTTCCCTCTTCAGAAGTTGGAAAGCTGTTAACTACTCTCCACTACATCACATTTTATTCATTTGATTTATTTTCAGTACTATACCACAGCAGCACTCTGGAAGAACTCTTTCAAATACTTTGAATTTATCACCTTACTATTTTACTGAATATTCTGTTGTTGTGAAAAAAAGGCTAACAAGAACTATCAAAATCATGGTTTTGAAGACAAGAAATTTCAGCCTTTTTTGATTTCTCCTTTTTAAAAATGTTTTTTGTGCCCAGTTTTTTCTGTATTCTCTCCAACATTTTTGTGTGAAAGTGGTTGATACAATATTACACTGAGCATTTCAAATGCAATTCCTATCACCGATTTAGAAAGGCATACTGACAGGTTTTGCCAGGAACTTCAGTGGGCCTTTTCTTTTTTCTCCAGGTCATCAAGAGTATCCTTAAAGAGGGAAGCCAAATAGGTATCCATTAAGAGGGTAGGAAAAATTTCTCTCATCAGACAGATTACTTTATTGTCATCCAACAAAATATTTCTTGTATTTTACTATGAATAACATAGTACAGCCAAAACAGGACACTAAAGACAAAGCAGCGGCTTGATGGATTATGAAGTATGTTACTTGCGCAGCAAAGACCCTTTCCAAGGAGAAATGAGGCAACTTGCCTGGTCATGATTTTCTTCACTAATTGGATTATACCATGAGGGTTTAGGGGGTGGAGGGTTGTTTCTTAAATATGTTTTAACTGGCCACTGTACTCTCAAGATCAATTTCTGTTCCTCCATTTTTAACTTTTAATAATAAAAACAAAATTAAGATACAAAACACTACATTACATCTTCTCAGTTGGGCTGACCCCTTTTGCAACTTCTAGCATATGAATATACTTCACCTGTAAAAAAACCATATTTTTACTCCTCAGAGAAAAGAAATTTACCAATAATGCAGCAATATTTTGATCAACTACTATTTGATATGACCCAATTTGTAGAAGGAAGCTTTAGATTTTAAAAGGCTTTCTGTGTAGGGAAAACTTACAGAAAGAGCTGTTCAGGAAACCTAATACATAATATTCCCTAAATTTCTAACTCAAAAGTTCTCTCTGAAAAGCAATAAATGTGGTCAACATGATGTTCAACATACTCATGTAAACAAGGCCTTTGCAAGACTATAATGCGTTTTTTCAAGAATATACTTTTCTGAATGTGCCCAATGTCAGATTTTATCTTATCTGTAACTGTCGTATTTATTGTTAACTCATTTCAGAAATGGACATACATTTAGAGAACAAGGAAAGCTGAATTTATCAGAACTGAATCAGATACATTAATATGGTGTAAGAAATTAATTGAGGAATATTAACTACAACCTAGTGCTACCAGCCTACTCCGATCCAGTGCAGATTATGTAGATGCCATGCAACTCTTGGAGCTTAAACATGTTTTTTCCTATTTAGTGTATTTCAGGAAGTCAACATTGTAACCATTTCCTATAAAAATCCTAAGGAGGAAGAAGTCTAATTTTTTTTCTTTTTCAAATATATTGATCTTCTCTAGATTCTGTTAAATACTTGTCACAAGAAAAGCAATAAAGATGATGATGCTCTGAATTCTGTCATCATGCCCTCTTATGACAAGCCCCTAGACACAAAGACGTCAGAAAGAAAGGTTCTTACCGATTTAATACGATGACCAGGTGGAGAAGAAATTAAAACAGAATAGAGAAAAATTCTCAGAATCTGTAATCAATATTAATACTGAAGGGGGGGGTGGGGGGGGTGGAAGGACCAGATCCAAACCAGTACTTTTGAAATAAGGTCACCAAGACATATTTTGTGCATATTGTATCATTAACTGATATGAATACACACAGAAAAAAAAAGCAACTACTAAGAAGGTAGTATTAAAAAACTCTAAAAATTGCATGGTATGTTCTAACTGCTTTCAACTGTCAAGTGAAATGTGGATGGTAGAGATGGGTCTGAAACCATATATAAACTTTTTTTTTATTTGTTTGTAATATATTTGCAATTATGACATTATCTAAATTCAGCTTCGATAACATAACTGAAATCAAGATACTGTGCATACAATATATTGCCATATATCAAGAAACATAGGAGCTGAACAGGCCTTTCCTTTTAGTTACATAGCAGTGATATGGTCATAATTGACATTTTTGTCACGTTGCTGCATAAGTCCCAGTTTGTGCTGCATAAATGCACAGAAATTCAGCGGCATTTCACCGCTCTCTTCCCCTACCTGCCATTTTACTTTCTGCTCTCTTCCTCTCTGCCTCTTCCTTCCAGTCTTTCATCACGTGAGAATTCAATGTTTTTTTCTTCTGCTTGTTGACAGGAAAAAAGAGGCTATAGTGTCTGCAGACTACATGGTCCTGAACAAAAATCAGCAAAATTGCAATCAACATCCAGATAAGGTCCTCTAATTTCATTCTGAATACGAAGCGTAATTTAAATGACAACACTGCTAATGTTGAAGTTAAAAACAAACAACACACATCTGTCAAAAAAAACCAACAAACCCAGAACATGTTATGAAATGATAGAATCAGATGTGATTTATGCTGTATGTCTAATTCTAATTTTTACAGAATAGATTTAAGATAGGACATATCAACCGTATTAATATTCAAGTCTATTCCTTTAAGTATCACACAGTCACTAATCAGAGCTGAAGGGGACTGAGCTTTTCTCACAGTATTCATTCTCATTTTAAAATGACTTAATTTTGAACTATTTTATATTCAAACCACTTTTCTTTATCTGGCATGTAACCCCTACAGTTCACGTAGTTAAACAAACAGCTTCTAATTTGATATTCAGTAAAATTAATTTCAATAGAGCAGCTGATGAAAAACAGAAAGGTTTTAGTATTTTATAGGTATTTCTAAAGCTTGGCCCTCCAGAATTAAATCTTCATAGCAGCCACTTCATAAACAAGATTCATTTTTTTTCATGAGGTGTTACTTACATATGCAGTAGAATATATTTCACGATACACCTGGCTGTGCTATTAACATATAAGAATATCTTAAAAAAATTAAAATAACACCTACTGAAAAGCAAAAGATTTCATCAGAGAATTACAGAGCAATCATGGTACCCAAACCCAAATACTGCTCCTGGCACCACAACACTCACACACGGGTTCTGTTTAGCAGCAATGCTTACTTCACAGAGTTATCACCTCTCACCCGTCTGAAACTCTCAGCTAAGCTTTTGCTTTTACAACAGGCCCACTGAAGCCGTATCTACTGGATTTTCAAATCACCACCATTTACTGAATCCCTTGTATTCAAGTCTTTGGGTTTTTTTCTTTCTGATAATAAGATTCAGCTTGTCTTGTCACACTTGAATTGCCCAAGATAATCCTTGCTTTCCCAGGCCGACATTGGTTACAAACCAGAATTATCGGAATGCCAAGGGAGATTTTTTCCAAGTCCTAGTGAAACATCTGGACTAACAGGATTTTTCCTTTTGAACTTCATGGAGAAATTTAGAGCATCTAAGAAGAGAGACAAAACTTATTACGGCAACATGGAAAGAGACAATATGAATAGCTTGGCTATTTTTAGCATCCCAGAAGCAATTATTTAGTCTTTTATGTACACTGGGCCCAGCTTGAAGACACATCTTCCCCTCAGCTCCAGGCAGCTTTGCCCAGAGCCCATGGGAGTGGCCTGAGGTCCTCCCTCTGCCACAGCAGCACTCCGGAAAACGTGGTTGCACATATGTGCAAGACAGAGCTCTTCTTCAGCATTTGGTTTGTTCCCTCAGATAACTCAGCAATGCCACGCTGTATTCAGAACAGCGTGAGGGCACAGAACAAGAAAAGCCTGGGCTGATGCTACCAGAGAACAGAGCCTCTGAGGATGGAGATGGCCACGAGACCCGTTCAGACCAAACCTCTCCCCACTTCAGCAGTGTCTAAGCAAAATCTTCCTACCTACCCAGTTCAGAAAAAGGAGAGGAAACTCATAACACTGAGCTAGGAGGAGACCAAGGGAAGTACGTTTACAGGCAACGAATGCATACGCCACTTACACTAAGAGCACTAATGGACCCTCGGAGCAGGTACCAATGGACAGAGAAGTAGAAGGGCCAGCTTGTCCCTGAACTACCCTTCCAGACACATTAAAATCTAATTGAATACATCAGTCCCACCACTTTTCTCCATGTTTATTTCTGGTTCCACTTATACAAAAAGCCAAGTTCTCGTGGCAGGAGTCTCCCTCCCTTCTTTTCCACTTTGCTTGTCAAATCACACACAGACTTCACTACGACAGAAGGAAGCGGGCAGTGAGATCCTTCCATATCTGGACAAGAAACAAACAGACCCTTCTAGGACTGCCTAATTTCTCAGTATGGCCTATGGTATTGCCATTTTGACGTGAGTCTTTGACGTATAGGTCTTCTCTCTTGAAACCCACGTATTTCACCCACCTTCTCTCCTTTTCGCTAAGTCTGCTTGGCCAGAGGGCACAGCACTCCATGAAGCCCCTTACACTGTAGGAAGACAGCAGCAACCACAGAACATACTGCAGAGGTTAAACGAAACTTGAAGAAAATCAATCTTTACCCTCTGAGCTTTTAGAAGAAGTAAGAGTTCAGAGGAGAGGGAAACGGTGATATGAATAAGAGCATTTACTGCTTTTTGAGCATGTCTTCTACCATGTTTCCACCTCAGAGTAACCCGGTCGTTATACTTCTACTTTTCACTGAAGCTACAAAAGCCTCACATTCCCATGCCCTGATCAAAGGCGCAGGCCTGCACGGATACATTGGCTGTACTCACTTTGTCCCGTGAATCTGTAACTCTCCCTTCAAAAGCCTGCAACACAGAGCGTCTCTCACACCAATGGGAATAAATTATTTTAGGGGGCATAAAGCATTTGCGGAGGAGGGAGAGAGAGAGAGACTTTCCTAACAGCCCACACTACTGCCCATCTTAAGTACATTCGTGTGATTCCACCCACAAAAACAGTCATGAAAGGCCAAGTTTTCCAGCAACGCCTCGTTTCTTCTAAGGGGAAGCCCCCTCTGCTGTTGAGGAAACCCTGCTTTTTTTAAAAACAGCTTCTTCAACCTTCAGTTTCTCA
>JAVKLA010000062.1:14192622-14249852 GCA_034782735.1 Sagittarius serpentarius | reverse complement strand
GATGCCTTTGCTGTACCGACATTGTCTCTTCATAAAAGTGACGCCCTTTGAGTCACTTTTCCCATGATATTTTGTTCCCTTACAGATTGTCTATTAAATTGTCAGCTCAGTCACAGAGGAACAACTTTGTGAACAGTTATAATAACAAAATCACTCCAATGGCAGTGTTCCCTCCATATGCATACCAGTGCGGTTTATGTTATGCTCATAAAAATTGTTGGAGCTTTCTTGTATATTTTCCACAGAAACTGGGAAAAGATACACATCATTTAATCCAATAAAGAGAAAAAAAAACCAAACCTCCACACACTGTCCCTTAACCCATCTTATGCTTTGACTGCTCTGTTATTTCTGCTGCTTTACACTCATGATCAAGATGGTCTAAGCCTGTCCGTGCCGTTGGGCTGGTGCCAGATACCTCTACAAGCCACACAGGGAGGCACATCACGGCAGCCCCCCCTCAACTGCATGCTGCACTGATTAATGGGGATCAGTGCCCAAACATGTGTAAGAGCATCGAGAAGCATCCGACAGCTGTTAGATTTCACGAAGTTTAGGTGACGATGCTTCCCACCCACCTTCCTCACCTGTGCGAGACCAGAGCAGAGAAGCGAGGCTGGTGGTTAGACCACAATGACAAGATAAATGCACGCCCTTGAAAAAGCCACAGTCCTATTGACATCAAAAAGCAATGGATTGGGTCCCCTGTCAGACACAGAAAGCAGACATCTGCTTCACTGCGAATGCAAAGAGGCATTCATTAAGTCAAGCATAGTCTTATTCCAAACCAAACACTATTAACATTTGAAGCGCTTAAAATTTTTAACTAATGCAAATTCTCTTCAAAGTCTTTTGATTTCCTGTGTTAAATAATGATAAATGTTCAAATTGTGAATTTTATGATTTCTTATTATTTTATTGTTTCATTTTGTTGAGGCTTCTTGATACTTTCCCTGCGCCGCTCCCCCACCCCATTCTATGCATTTCTCCCCCCTGCTGTGTGCATCTGCTGTGTGTCTCTCTCACTTGCTCTCTCCCTGCTGTGTACATCCACTCTTTCTCCCCACCACTCCTATATGCATGTTTGCCATCTATCTGTCTCCCCCTCCTGCTGTGTGTATTCACTGCCTCTCCCCCTCCCCCAGTACGTGCATCCATCGTGCATCTTCCTCTGCTTCTGCTGTGCGTGAGCCTTTTCTCAGCAACTCCTACAGGCATTCACGCATACCCTCCTCTGCCTGCCTGTCTTCCCTCATGCCCTCTCCTCTTTTTTTCAGCCCCCCCTTTGCGTATCCCTTATGCCTGCTTATCTTTATCCTTTTCTGCCTTCCATCTTTTTGATATTCTGGTTCCTTCTCTCTCCTTATCCACACCACCCTGCTCTCCGTCTCCCCTTTGTACCATTTCTCTCCAGTTCTCTCTGATCTGTTCTTGCAAATTGATTCTACCGGAAAAATGTTCGGCTCTGGTTTGCAGAAGTGCGCAAGCCCGCGTTGCAAACCATTCAGCACTGTGTCAAATCCAATGGTAGTCAGCTTAATTTGCAGAATTCCTTTTTTCCTCAAATTACTGCACTATTGGGTTCATTTCTATGAAAAGCAAAGTAGTTCAGGTATCCCTGTGCATACCTGTCAGGTTCTTATCGGCAAAAAGAAAGGATCTGTTACAACCCTGAGCCTAACTGCTGCAGTTTAGGTCACGACAAACTAAACGAATGCAATAATTACTACAAAATAGCTGGATAGTATGAAATATTTTCAATGTTAATTGCCCCTGTGAAGGAGCAATCAGTAATGCATAGCACAATACCAAACTATAGGAACTGGGTTATCTCTGCTTCCCCTTTCCTCGCCTGAAGCAGCAGTGGTCTGCACAAGTCAGGAGGAGCAGACTTCGGTTCTGGCCACAAAAGCTTAGTCCCAGGCATCCCTGCAGACCCTGCATGGGCAGAAGTCCCCGAGGCGGCCAGGCTGCGGTGGAGGAGTTTTACGAGACAGGGAGCATCTCCCAGGCTGGTTGACCTTTCCTGGGCGGTGACTGTTGCGAGCTGGTGCTCGTGATTGGTGTAGCGAGTCGCCAAATATTCCTGTGTAAGTTTAGTTCTGCTGTTTCTGCCAGTTACACAGTTTTCTTCATAACAACTAATTGTGCTTTATCTAACAGACGTTGCATCACTAACAACTACACAGCAACATATAGAAGGTCAAATTGTGGGCCTCCAACATCAGTCCAACTACTCTAGTTACGTCAGCTTGGGAGGCCAAGACACTAAATCCAGCTGCAGACATTGACATTTTCCAGCTCTCAGTATAATCAGGGTCATCATGCGAGGCAGTTGTTACATGCACATGCCTTATTCACCATTTAACAAACCACCTCTTCCAGATCATTCTCAAATCAATTACTATAGCTATCCTGACCAAAAAAAGGATGAAAATAACCCTCCTTTCCTTTTCCTCCTTCCTTCCAAATATCCCCAGCAGAAGAGGGACACAGAAACTACCAGTTTTCTTGAAAGACGGAAGTTCAGCTTATGCAGCCATGCTCATGTTTTCTTCCTTCCTAAACAGGCTGATGAATCTTGGTGGCCCAGCATCTCTTGGGCTTTTACCTAGCCCAGTTCTCTGCTATTGTGCGTAACGTTTTGCATAATTTTTTCATAAAGTTTTCTGCCAACACCATCTTCACACTATTTCACTCTCTTGCACTGCTCAGAAGGTAAAACTGCCCTATTCTGATTTTAGAAAGCTTCTAATTTCCAGGTTTATTCCAAATTTATCACGTTCAGGTTATACCGCTTGTTCATGTGTTAGTCTCGTCTTTTAGATTAAATAAACCGTTCTTTTCCATGGAATGAAAAAAAGAATATTCTGTCTCAGAGTTTGCTAAAGCAACTTGTAAGTTTATTTCCTGACAACTAAACAAAATTGTCAATTACCACTTCTAAAAGACACCTCTCCATTGTGCTGAATAATGACAAATACTTCCTCTTTCTGTACAGAATCAAATTCAAATGCGTCCTATGATTTTTCATTTCCCTTTCCAACTCATGTATAATAATAGCGACTTAGTCATTCAGTGATCAGCTAATTGACCCAACTCTTTCTTCCTCCTCATCAGTAAATTTCATCAGCTTGCTCTCACTTTCAGTGTCCAAGTCACTTGAGGAAAAATTTAAGACTCATCACAAGACTCATCCTTCAGGAGCTCCAATAGTGGCACCTACACAACCCTGTACTTTCTCATTTAGCACTAACAAATGCTGACTCTCACTTAGCTAATCACATATTTTACTTATATTGATCCCCAGTTTTCCACTTTTGACTGTTAAAATCCAGATATTAATTTCCAGATATCCAGTACAGACAGGGGACGTCAACCACACTTCCTTGGTCCAGAAATTCATTAATTTTAGCAAAGAAAGATATCCTCTCTGCCTGGCATAACGCATCTTTAGTAAACCCCTGCAGCATTTATCCTGCTTTGCATTATCTTCAAGCCTTAAATTATATTTCCTGTAAAATGTATTCTACTGGCTTGCTGAGCCTTTGTTTAGATTTTTCTTTTTAGGGCATACATGATAGATTTGCTATATGCCCACATCTACCTTTGTTATTGGTCTTACAATAACATGTACTAGTTTGTTTCCAAAGTCTAGGATTATGCAATCTTTGGAGAAAAAAATTTAGTTATTTTTCATTTTGGCTCTACTGACTTCCACTTATGTAAGTGGAAGCCTAGCCTAGTCACATCTCCTTTGTCGCTTTTGTTCATCATGGCCACCTCCACAGTTACCTATTTTGTTTGGGATTAAAGCCCTAGGCAGCTTGCTAACCCCCCCCCCGACCCCCTCTAGCACGTCCTTCTCTCCCGCTGCCTGCGGGTGGTTGCATCTGGGAGCCAGAGTGGCACCACAGCACAAACAAGGCTACGGGACCTCCGGAACACTCTGCTCTTGCAACCCCCTGGAATACGACAGAGGCACTGCACAGGTGAGGAAGGTGTTCTGCGTTATGTAACTCCCACACGTCTGCAGTACGTCAAACCTAGAAGCGTTAACAAAACGCTACCAGAACTGGCATTTGAGAAGGTCTCTCTTCACGTTACAGGCATGCACATGTATCCCTGCACCCAAGTCTTGCTCAGGTTTTCTAGATCATCATCTACTTAAAAACAGACAGGAACTACAATGCTCCCACCTATCAGTTCTGACCCTATTGGCTAAATAGTTCCTGCTCCAAAACCTGCAGCCAGATCTATAGCTTTTCATCAGTCTTCTATTATTGTGGGACTTTACAGATAGATTGGACGTACTTCCACAGCTCCTGACAAATTTTATTGAACCATACGTGAGGTTGGTAAGACAGTCAGTAAAATACTCCCTGATATTAAATTCAATTTGCTTTTCGTCCATCACAGAGAGCACTGCTAATCATCTTTTTTAAAATGAGGCAGAACTTTATATTAAAAAGCATAATCGCACCTGCTTTACATCTTGTATTAAATAAGTACATTTTGTTTTAAGAGTGCATGATTAATGTCATTGTAGCAGGAGGAAATTTTGGCAGTTGCACAGAAAAAAGGGATGAAGGATTTAGTGCTTCAAAAATGACCTGGGATTGAGAAATACGCTCAGTTGCTGAATACCTCTGTGAAAGTGATCAACACAAAAATGGATAACATCACCACTGACATTTTTGTCACACAGTTTGAGTGTTGACACTCCAAAGAGATAATAAGAATGGTCCAAAAGATCAAAGTTCCTGTTGCAGGCTTTCCGCAGTTTCAAGGAGATGATGGTACATCAATTTATACCTGGTTCAATATTTGGAAATGTTCTTTTTCTTTCTTTATTCAAAGAACTTTAAGACTCATCTACATGACTTTGTGCTAATGAATAGATTCTACAAAGAATCACAAAACAGGCAGGTCCATACCTATACATAAAAGCTTAAAAAGTGAACTAGGATATTTCTAATGAAAAGCACTTTATAAACATGAAAGAACAGTGGGAAAATATTAGGGATATTCTTTTACACATAAAAATACCTGCAATATTTTTGTTACCTTCCTAAAGTTAAAAACTCTGTTTGTATTTTAAAGAGTAAGTCACCACCATATCCAAACTAGACTAAAAGTAATTTTATCTTGGTTATCTAGAAACAGGTCAAACCAGTTCTGAATTTCCTGCCTCTTTTGCCAAACAAACGTTCCTCATTTGAGAATAAATTTCCATGCCCTGATGGAATAAGCTGCTCACAGGAGAGTGATCTAACAAAAATGACTGAGGCTCAGGATATGAATGTAAAACTGATTGCTTGACCTGCTCTGTAACACAGCTCATATCATGCATATGCACCTGAGAAGCTATTATGATTTGCACATCTTCTGTCTGAATGACTGCCATCCTATCTGTAATAACTTTACCAGTTAAATCACCATCTGTTTCACAGGCTTTCTAATGTTTATATCTCCCTTTTCTGTCCTAGAAAAAGAACAAAATTGTTTTCCTGTATTGTATGAGAAGAAGTATCCCTGCACTCAGCTGGAGAGCTAAGCTAACGCATCTTAACTATCTCTATCAAACCAAGACACAGATTTAAGTATTCAGATGAAATGAAATGAAATCCATGATCCTGCTTCCCCTATAGAAGGCAAGACAGGCCAAGAAACGCATTACATATTTGCCTTCCTCCTTCCATCCCATCTGGTCAAGTTTCTTAAACGCTAATGTAACAGGTGATAATGAATGTACAAGAAACAGATCACTGACATGTACCAACAGAAATGACACAGCATTTACAAGGATCCCACGTAGGTCCTAGGTCAATGTAACTAGAGGAAATTGGGACGCTCCTGCCTAAGTTATAAACTTCAGAAACTACAGCCTCTGTCCTCCACAGAATCATCAACTGGAGACTAAGTACCTTCCACGTACTGCTATTCAATTCTTCATTATTAAAAAACAAAACACAGCAGAGCAACCCCCCCTCCCAAATCCAAACAAACACCAAACCAAACCCCGAAAACCCCAAACCAAGAAAGCCACATTGACCTAGCTTTGTCTACAAAACTCAAGGAAACAGGACACAAGATCTCCACCATCAGGGGAGTCCGTAATCTCATTCCTTACATTTTTGCTACAGAATTATAAATGCACACAATGCTGGCGTCTGCTACAGATAGCTCAGAGATGACACTGTGCAGGTCAGAGACTTAGAGGCCTGGCAGGAGAGGGCTCAAAAGGGAACCTGTGCAAAAGATGTCTCAATATGGATTTGCAGAAGCATTCTGGCACAGTCAGAATTGCTATTCAGCTCCCAGGACTCTGGATTAAAAAGTCAGAGTAGAGATCATAGTGGCTATATATAAAATCTTTCACACTGGGTAAGATTAAGATTAATCAGTTTGTCTGTCTTTATGCCTCTCCTGGACATAATCAGAATCTTCTGGGTTTTGTTAATGCTGGGAAAAAAGTGTTACTCAATTAAAATGACAAATACGCATTAGAAACTGACCACTTACAAAAGAAGCTTCTGCTATGCTTCTGTATGCTGCTCTATTATTCAATTTTACTGACAAAAAGAAAAATTACTTTCCACTAGTTGTTTGTCATAGTCTGCTCTCTTCCCTCCCCATGACAAGCAGTTCAAGAGAGTTAGCAATATGGTGCCATCTATCAGGAAGCACAGAGGCAAAACAGTTGTGAAATCATTTTCCTAATGCACATACACGCTTAGTCCTCCCCTCTCTCTCTCTCACACACCCCTCTTTTGATAGAGAGATTTAAAATTTGCTGGCAACTGCACACCCATATCTAGCATGGATAAATCTGTCAAATAAAACAACAACTGAGTAACAAGCCCTTCCTGTCCACACCACGGTTCGACCCTCTTCAAACCGATAAAGAGCCTTCAGAGCATTCAGCTGATGACTTCGAGATGTAGGCCTAACGCTCATAACTGTAACACTGAACTTGCTGGCAGAAAAGCCGACAGCCCAGGAAACCCTTGCCTGATCCCAAGCAACATGGGGCAAAACCACAGAACAGCGTGGCAATCACAGGGAGGAGTCCCAGGAGCACACCCGGTCCTTCCCTCGCCCCAAGGCAGGGTTACCCGCACCAGCCCTTTCCCCAGCCGAAGGCTATCCAGCCTTTTATTAAAGGATCTCCAATTGCAACATCTTCACAACCTCCCTTGGCACACACAACTATCTAGCAATAATAACCGCTAGTTTGAGCCAACTTTACTGTAGCCATTAACCAAAAATGTTTCCAAGCAGCCAAGCAAGAGTTAAAGCTTTCAAAAGAAGACTCACTGGCAGCAATTGCAAAAGTTACTGGCACAGAAGGGAAGGAACAAGATGGGTACTAGTTCAGAGCAAATTTTGACCAAAGCGATTGAGAAAAGCAAATCTACTCAATAAATTTTTAAAAAAAGAAAAAAAAAAACAGGGAAAAGGAAAAGGGAAATTACTATAGCTCTGAAGTTTCTCAATCCATTGCTACAAGAAAATGTCAGTTGTTAACTCTACTTCGAAAAGTTGCAGAGCATTCTCAATGGAGAGTTCCTGGGAACGTGAAACCAAAGCAAGGCTCCCACACTGGTATTCCAGGATGAAAAGCAAAGCCCTGCAAGCTTTGGGATGTTAACCTCTCTTTTTATTTTCTAATTCTTTTTTAATTGCAAGACTACTAGTAGGGAGAATATCTTGGGCATACAGACTTTTATCAGCTCCAGATAAAAGAAGATCCAAATGTTTAAGAGGAAGCTGGAAGCTGGCAATGCTACACTGTCTTCTCATCTGCAGAAGGAAAGAATTCATGTACAAAGTCAGCTTCTTCTTGCTATTAAAGCAAGCAACAGCTGAAAAACTCTGCTGCATGAAGTATCTCTACTCATCTTCCTTGTAGTCACCTTCAAAAGTCACCGAGGATTTTGAAGTACAGGGCACTGAAACAAATGTTCAGTGTCTTTTAAAGTGTCCAGAAATGAATGAGCTGCCAGACTCATCAATTTCTAGAAAGCAAGGTGACAGAACTATCAAAGACCCAGAGAAGTAACCACTCTGTTGTCTTGCCTGACCTTCTGTGATGATGTGCAGAGGAATGCAGGAGCCACAGGCCTTATTACAGGGAAAAAGCGCTTTGTTCTTGTAGCTTTCAAAACAAAGTAGAATGATCTTTTCCAATGCAGCTGAAGCAATTCTATCACTAGTGTCATTTTTTCTGATGTCTGAGCTGCCTGCTTCAGAACCAGTTCCCTCCCTAAACACAAAGAGCTGGTGAAAAGACAGAACGTGGGTAGCTGGGCTTTCATCCACAAATCCAGCAGCAATCTTTGTTAAAGGAAAGATGTACACTAAAAATAATAGTGATGGTCTGCATATGGTCATTACTGGTTTAGTGCTGTCAGACGCAAGTCCGGAAAGAGAGGCAGCTAAGCCCAGGTCTCTTGCAAGTATAAGAACTCCACTGCTTGGAAGGAGACGATGTGATGAACAGACGCTTGGGAAAACCAGACTCCCTGAAATCTGGATACTGCTTTTTTGGCACTCAAGTGCCCTGACTGATTATTCCAGCTTTTTTTCAGTCTCATAGGACAGACTGTCGGAAACCCACTCTGCCCTTCCCGCTGCCCTTCTACCCGCTCCCTCACTTCAGTCTTGGTCTTTTTACTCCTCTTTTGTTTGGGGGGGTTTCCCCCCCCTTCCTTTTGTTTCTCAGACATAAAAAGAGAAAGAAAGATGATGGGTGACCTGAGGAAAGGATCAATCTAGACACTGAGAGAAAAGAGGCCTGACATGGTCGTCAGTAGATTACAGGAACGGGATGATCTATAGTGCTAAGTGCCCTGACTGCCTGTCCTGTAACAAAAGAACAGTTCAAAAATAATTACTCTGAGAGACAGAAATTCAAATATGACATCCAAGCACAAATGCGTATGGAATAATTCAAGTACAGGTTATCTGTCAATAAATACACCAGTTTTAGCTATTTTAAAAAAAAATTTTTTTGAACTCATTAATAAACCTTCTACTTTATATGAAAATTTTGGAAAATATTGATCAATATTTACACCAGTTATGTCCAGCTACAATACCAAAATAATGTAATGCTTAATCTATGATCAGACTGTCTGGTAGTAGGCTTTTGCTTTAAGACTGTGCTATAGAAAGCCTAATTTAAGCTAGTTTAAATTTCAAACAAGAAACAGGTAGTCAGGGAATTAGTATAGACATATTTTTCTTCCTGAGATCAGTAAACTAAACAGACTCTCCAGAAGGAAATTAAAAAATAATAATATTTTTACGAAAAAAATAGGTTTGTAAAACAGACACCTAATATAAAGATAAGAATAGTTACGGTTAAGACTGCAACTTAAAAATCTGATACAGCAAGGAAAATTAGAGCTAAGATTTCAGCTGTCTTTTTAATTAAAGAATTTTACCTCTTAAAAGATATTTCAGTAGCACAAAAGAACTTGAACTGCATTCTGTTCTCAATTGCCTGACATAACCTGTCAATTCACAGTGAGATAAAATGAAATGGTATCCATAAACGGTGAAACACTGGACCATTTATTAATCAGTCTGCTTTTTGAACTGAGTTTCCTATTGATATATTATGAAATCTAAATTGGTTTTGCATAGAGAAGCATGTATAAAGTCAATAGCAAACACATTGTAATAGCAAAAACAGTTAGTGCTTTTATATACAGCATAAACTGCTGTAGAAATTAAAGCAGCAGATGTACAGAGTAACAACAGTAAAACAGTGCAGGGTATTAAAAG
The DNA here is from genome assembly GCA_034782735.1 of Sagittarius serpentarius. Lineage (NCBI taxonomy): Eukaryota > Metazoa > Chordata > Aves > Accipitriformes > Sagittariidae > Sagittarius > Sagittarius serpentarius. The sequence continues at coordinate 14,240,057 of JAVKLA010000062.1, read as the reverse complement.
TCCTAAGAAAAAAAGAATCTTACAGATGCGCAAGATCCACAATACCAGCTAATGTTGAACTCCAATCTTCTCTCCTGTATATACCTGATCATCTTAACCCTGTAAAGAAAATCACAACTTCCTAAATAACATTATACATATACTATGCCTACTCCTCTTCACCTCCACCTAGATTTGTATAGGTACATATTGGCAATTAAAGCTCATATTCATTTGCTACTCTTTTTGCATACTTACATTAATTTTACATTTCATTCACTATCAGGTTCCTTTCACTTTATCGACAAAGGGGCAAGACCTTTAAAGAAGCATTGGAAGCGAGGCTGCTGTTACGCTGAGTAAGATGGCACTTCGTTGTGCTTGTGCCCAGTTGTGTGCTGTCCCCTACTCCTGTACTGACAACCGTCTACTTCTCCCTTGGGTTTATTAGACTTGCTATGGAAGGCCCCTTCCAGCTACTTTGTGAGACAATCCTGCTTCTGTGTATGTCACCTGGTAAAATGGGAGACAATGACCTGTCTTACGTGATTGCTTGCTTACTTTCTTAAAGGCCAGTCACCTTCTAAGGATGCTGGGCTATCTTTTGCTTTCCAAATTAGAAGTTAAGCACAACCGTACACAATACTGAAGCCAAGGATATTCCCAAATTCAGAGTTAGCCAGCAGCCCTTTACAAATCTCTTTCCCCAAAATATTATGACTCCCAGGTCCTGGTTCTGAACTGCCCCTACTGTCAAAACTTCCCCGTATGCCTCCTTTAACAGGAGTGCTGCAGGCTGTTTCTCCCAGCCTGACGCACAGTGCTTGTGAGGCATCCAGGCAGCAAGTTCAATTAAATTTAATTTCAGCAGGGAAGACCTCTCAAGTGTAACACAGAAGATATTACAATACCTATACTTAATCCTTTTTACCAGATTGCCCTACATTGCTTTGGGTCTATGACTTGGAGTAAGAAGTGACTGCCTGCAACATTCAGAGGAGGCAAAATGACTGACAGCATATAACACCTTAAGTAAAAAGTGAAGGAGACAGTCCACCACCACATTATCGAGACAAACAGCAATACTCTTTCCTTAGAAGGAAAGAAATCCCTTTGCTAAGCAATACCCTCACTTCACAATGCCCCTACCCCAGCGAGGATCTTTATTTCCCCCCGCTTCCCTCTGGGACCGCATTTTTCCTCAAGAGCAAACACCTCCCGCCGCCACCTTTCCCATCAAACGTAGGGAGACGAGGGCTTTTTCGGCCGAGACGGGGCAGATGGCACCCTCAGAGCTGAGATGCCCCAGGATCCTCTCCTCATGGTTGCCATGGCTCGTTAAAGCAGCAATAGCAATGCCAGCACGCCAGGACTGCCTGCATCCCTGGCTTTTGTTCTGCAGCAGCAGCAAAGGCATTTCAAAGGAACGGCCATTAATAGCAGATTTCTTGATTCACCCTGACGGGCTGCTAGGAGCCCTGAAGAACTGATACCACAGCCGTGGAGACAGATCCAGAGAGCATCACATGTCCCCAGTCACTGACAGTCTGTGGCTTTTCCAGAAATGTCAACGCTCACAACATCGGAGAAGCAGGAAAGAAAACGTAGAAGCTTCTAACATACAAATAAAGGGAAGGAGCTTTCCTTTCCTCCCTTTACACCAGGTAAATAACCAGGCGTATAATACCGAGTTCATACAGAAAATTACACTATTATACCGTACATTACAAACATTACTTGATGCTTCTTTTTGGAGGGGAAAAAAAAAAAAAAGAAAAAAGAAAATCCCCACAGAATTCATGTATATATCTTCTTTTTAAATACAGCATTATTTACTCAACTTCCGAAGTGTATGTAAACAGTAAACATGTACACTTACCTCAACTTGCCAGAACACGCGTGATAAACTGCAGAAGTATGTTTAAAACTGTATTCACCACGCACCTCTGACCTCTTTACTTATGATTAACGTGCTAATTTATATTGATCGATACTAGTTCTGTGATGGCAAGCTTCACAGCTTTAAAAATCTGTCTCTATGGGGAAAAAAGACCCCCCAAAATATGAACAAAACCTAAAACATTCAGAAAGAATTTTTCTTTTTATTCTCAAATACATAAATAGCCCTTCAAATCATACTGCCTTTAGGCTTAGATGATCAATACTGATTCAAAGTTTTATATTCTTTCATTGTATCACAGACAAGCATGGGATCTTTCATTCCTTCCTCTGCTCTTCCTGATATTACATCTAACAGATCACAAAATCTCAGACTCTAAACCCTTCAACACTGCATGCCTGTAGTTTTGCACTGCCTCTTAAGCAAGCCTTTGGTTACACAGCTTTCTTCCTAGTCCTTTACTTCATCAAACGACAGTAAACCTAAATAATTCTATTGACTTCAGAGATCAGCTTGGGGATTCAGTGCATTTCTGGGTGAGGGCCAGAGCGGGGGGCAGGGAGGGGGGAAGGAGAGGGGCTGCAAGGGGACCTGGGAACCACAGTACTCGATACAGCAATACTGCATTAGAAAGCACCATGAGCAGGAATTATAAAGCTCTGGGGACCTTTTTTGCACATGTACAAGGAACGTGCTTTAAATAAAAGAAAAGCTGAATGCCAAAATGCCTAGAGGTCAGACAGGCTCTTTGTGAACTGCCAGACAGAACCAAGACACTGGAAAAACAGTCAAGTGCCACTGTGGATCTTGCTGTCAGTTATTAGGCAAAGAAATAATACGACCTGCACAGCAGAAAAGGCCTTGCTTCAAAAAGGACATAGTAGCTTGGAGTATATATGGGTATCTGTAGACAAACCATCTCTCAGCTTGTTAACGGAGGGTTATATGTCCTGGCAGGTCTCCGGAGACTGTGTTGCACGGACCGAAAACATCTTTGTAGCAGTTTCAGCTAATAGGCCTTTCTGCTTCCTAATGGCTCCAAATATATCTTTTGTGATACAAGCCTCTTGCTTTTAGGTAGCCTGAGTTAGGCGAGTGACTTATCTCCAAAACATCAGCACAGATTATTTGTATGTGCCCAGTTCAGGAAAGCAGTCAATACAGGCTTTCTTAAATCAGAATAGGTCTGGCAAGAAGTTACATCAAACTACAGAAGTTCAATACCAAACTACAGAACAGATAACTGGATCCAGTAATCATCTGAATGGTCCAGCTCCCAGTGGCAATTACCAAGGCTGGTTTAGCATACTTAACATCCTTCATACCTCATTCACAAATGACAACAGAAGTTAACATTATTCTAAGCAACATTATTTCACAGTGTCTCTGTAAGCAAAAGGATAATAACCATGATTTAAAAAAATAGTCAACGATAATTTTAGGAAACGAACAAACAAAAAACCAAAAAACCACCACACCAAATCAGCTTGCTTATATATAGGTCTCTATGGGAAAGGATTGAAGGAAAAAAAAAAATCTGCACTTTAACTAACTTATTTCGTAATAAATAATGGGAGCGTAGGTATATCTCTGTTCACAATTAAAAAGCCCCAAGAAATTCTTCTCTGCTGGCATTTTGGATAAAATTTTAGCAGTCTCCAGTTTGTCTAATTGCTATGATACTGTACGCAGCCTGCCTCAAAGCGCAGAACATATGGCATCCTCAAAGGATTTGATATCATTTTTTCTTTAAAACGTGCAAGTCAGTTGGTCATTGTTACCCCTCTGTGGAATTACTCAAACAGCTGCTACCTTCCAACTAAGAGGTAAGAAAACCTTTGTCTTTTTTGTTGCTGTTAATTTCACTGACACACTTCTGTCGTATAACGAGTCAGTAATATGCCTATAATGCATTTTAATGTTGCATATTTGATCCATGGTGTAAACAACACTTTGTTTAAGACTGACATCTACAAAAAGATGCTTTTCATGTTGCTTGCAGAGTAGTCTGAATCATGAGGCACATGTTTTAAATTGCAAGAAATCCATTTAATATCTAAACCTATATGAATAATGATATGCTGTTGATGTTCACTTCTATAGAATCACAAATGTGACACTTGAACCCACTTATAATGCATAAAATGTATTATCTTTAGAAATATTTTAAACTCTATCACCAAATAGATTATTTCTCTTAAAATTGTCCTTTACTTACCGAATAACGATTTGCTAAAATGTACTTTTACTTTATGATTGGAAAGTAGATGTGTCTAGCGATACCTTATTCATCCTACATACAACAGGGTTATGAATTTCATAGTTTTCCGAGTTCTTATCTTCCACGGTTCACAGATCCCATCTCTTCTTGATCATCAGGGTATCTCCCCAAATTGAACCTTTTTTTTTTTCCTTTCTACTCTTTCAAACTGACAAATTTTTCATTCTCTATTAGAAGATTAATGAAATAACAACTAAAGTGAGAAAAAGAAGACACCACCAAAAGATACAGTGATAAATGACTAAAAAACCAAATCTCACAAAGTAGAGAAAAAAAATTAATGAAGATGAGAAAAGGAGATAATCAAAATCATGATCATGCACCATAGGAATCATATATGAACATCACATCTTCCCACATGTGGGGGGGCAGGGGGAAGAGCTGCCCAAAATATTTTTAAAATTAAGTCATAGGGACCTTCTTATAGGGATCATCCTAGACCAAGCAAGACAGTTGCCAAAGCTTTGTTTTCCCTATTCTTTTCCTTCGTTTTAGTTGTAGCTCACATTTCTTCACAACACGTACGACCTTCTCTTGCGGTTGAAGAACACCAATGAAAAACAGTTAAAAGTTTTCAGAACCAGCAGATGACAAGCATTATTTTTCTAGCCTAAAGACTGCAGTTTTATTACAGTTTACTAATAAATAATTTATACTATTATAGAGAAAGTGCATAAAGTCTCTCCTGATACTTCAAAGGCTCATATTAAACCATATTTTCAAAATCTTTATGAATTGCACCACACCTATATCAAAGAACAACCTATTCTGAAAAAAGAACATCATTTTACTATATGTTAAGTGCCAACAGTACATTCTTGGCCCTGTAATAGATGCAAGTAAGAAGGCAATAAATTACTGAAGGATACTAACTACATAAAAGATACAAAATGACGCAATAAAGGAAGAATTCACAAAGGTTCTGATCCACAGTATACAGCCAGTGGGAATCTTTCCATTAACTTCGGAGACTTTTAGATGGCTCCTAACAGATGTAGCTCAGCAACGGGTTTGGTTTAATATCATTACCTGCCTCCGCTGCCCTCACCCCCAGCTTCAGATGTAATGGAAGAGACAGCCAACACACAAGTTAAACGTGTAACATATTAGAATCTCAGCAAACATGACTTTCAACAATTTCAGAAGTACCAATAATTCAAAGAATTTATTAGAATTTATAATACCCTGGGATTTGTCCTTTCATGTTTAGGTCCTACCCAAAACTCAAAAATATAAAACACACACACAAAAAAATATATATATATAAAAGTCATTGTGCTGTGATGCGCCATTCTTCCTAGACTTTTATAGTTTCTCTCATTCCTATATTCTCATAGAAAGACAGCCATCACCTTTTTTATCAAAACTATCTTCTTTTTATCATGGCTCCCTCCCACAAAAGTATTTCTATTAAGTTTTTCTTTTACTTTTATGAATGTAGGGGATTGTTAAGAATACCAAAATCTTTTCATTGGGATCTAAGTTACCTTAAGAACAGAAAAGCATTTTTTGCCAAGATGTGAAACGGACATTTCTCAATTATTTCAAATTTCAGGAGTTAGACAGTTGGATACATGCACATGCACATTTACATTACATGCATTGTATGGTAAAGATATATTCTTGTCTAGAAAGCCCATCATCAGCTTGAAAATAAAATTACTAGTGAGGTGACGCTATCATTCTCTTATGGCACAGCCAAAAAGTTCCAGATAATTATAATCATTTTACAATTTTCACTGATGGAAGTCAAGAGTTTCCACGGTGCAGAAAGAGAGATTTTCTTGTCAAATCATTTTAAGATCTATATGAAAGAAGCTTTACTACGTACTTTTCCAAGCATTATTTGCACTTAAGCCTGGTAGTGTAGGGAAACCAAAGACATTTAAACAGAAATACTTGAGGTGGTTTGCCTGCTTATTAGATTGTGCAAGTTAACTTTAAAAAAAAGTAACCACAGTGCATCTATGCAGCTCCTGGAATTAAGAGCTGTATAACAAATAAAGTTTATCAATTGTTAACTTTAATGCCTTAGTAAGCTATGTGAGCTCATGGTTACACCTCAAAGCCTCCACAAACATCGAAGGGAAGAAATAAGCACACATGCACATGAATGACAGCCCCATCCCCTAAGCATTCTCTTCTGCCCTACGAGGACACGTTAGATTTTGGTCTCTCCTGTCAGAAGCCTTACTTTTCATTTTCCACCTGCTTCTAAGCAGAGGAAGGAACCCCTACTCAGAAAACATGCCTTTTATTTAAGAAAAAAAAAAAACAGGAAAAAAAAAACAAAACTGAAGTATTTTGACAACTAGTCAACCAAAAAGTCAAAACTAAAAAGCCCCATGCTCCTCCAGTGGTGGCATCAGGTTGGGATGGGGTGACAAGAATTTCAAGACTTCAACAGACAGTTCAAAGCCGAATCCCTCCTTCTCCCAGTGAGTGAGTGATAGCCTTTCATTGCTGATGACACTGTAATGGTCCTTTCACACTTTTGTGAACTTTCTTCATTAAGCACCAGCAACCTACTAAGCAAATGGATGATCTACTTCAGTGACTCTCAGAGCAGGGGACAGACATTTCTTTCAGCAATGCCAGCTGAAGCAGCTTCATCCCCTCCACCATCCTTCTCCCCCTCCCACTCCCCAAACTCTCTTCTGCATTGCCATCTCAGTTAAAGAAAAATGTCCTTTATTGCCATACCTCCATATATGATATTTTACAAGACAAAAAGGAACTCTGAAGGACGTCTGTTTTGAATCATTGCAGATTGATTTCTCAGCCACTTCTGTATTAATAAGTGAGCGCTGTGCAATTAACATAAGCCTGCAGTTCGAAACGCAGTTTAATGAACTGAAAAAAAGCCAACAAAACCACCCTTGAATATACGAATGATTTTAAAACGCAACATGCAGCAAGGAAGAAGTAGGATAGGATTCTTAACTAGCCATCTATACGGCTGTGAGATTGCAGCACAGAACTTCAGCCTGCTCTGATCACACATGGATCGCAGTCGGTACACCTCACGCGTATGCAAGGCATCACCCACAGCCTCCCAGGTTACGCACAGAGAGAAGGGAAAAGCTAACACCTCCCTGTCTCACATATGGTCCTAGCATATGCTGAACAGACACCCAAACTGGAGAGCTGCAGACGGGGAAGGAAAAACCTCTGCTTCAATCCAGTGAACAGGGTCAATTCCAGCAGTTTAATACCAGCAGTATGTCAAAATACAGTAGACTGAGCTCCTATGGTAAAACGAGGTGAAGATTTAAGTGACGATCATCTGGTTGACAGCCTGCAGGTCACACTGTTAGAGCAGTTACTGGTAGGATTACGCAGAGCTGACAAAATAACTGGTCTTTGGTCTCTACTGAAGGAGGCACATAGAAGGAAAGATGATGTCAGCTAAGATAAAAACATATAAAATTCTTAAGCCTAGATTATAACGCTGGAGTATTAGAAAATAAGGAAATGCTTCTGATCTGTATTTCTGAGAAACAGAATGACAAAGTAGAGAGAGTGTTCTAGAACAGATCATGGCATTGGTACATAATACTAAGAAGCAAAACGCTTTCAATTTTAAATTTTTTTTGGCTTAAAGCTTTCAACTGTTGGCTTCTTTTTTCCCCAGTAGGAAGAAGTATTCCACTGTTCATTTCGTGAAATGGCAAATGATATTTTACTGTCATGTTACTGAACTCTGGATTTTTACCAAGTGAGGGTGAAAACCATTAAAAATCTGCCTAATGCGGTTTAGACCACTGCCAGTTTTTATTGGCTACTCTCAAAGAGATGGCATGTTTGTACGCAAAGAATATATTCAGACATTGCACAGAGTTCTTGGCTCCAACCCACTGTGTGAGGAGATACTGATTTTGTGTGCTCAAATCACAGCTGTATGCCTGGTTATCTGCAATCAGAGAAAATCAGGCAGGTAGCGAAGCACTGTAAGTACTGTGCCAAACTTAAGTACCTGATGAACATAGTTAGCATCGCCCCAGCCCATCTTGACATATCAGCCATCTTAAGCACCTGTTGAGGAAGAGCAACGTTTTACTATAATGCTGATCAAATAGCTCATAGTCACTGACAGGGGTGATCCGTCCTTCCTTGGTGCTCCTCAGCTCCCAGAAACACAGTCAGGGTCTCTCCTTGGCCCAGTCCTCTCAAGTAAGCTGGTCCAGACTGTTAAATCGGGAGAAGGCAATTCACTTTTTTTCCCCTTCTTTCTATAGGTTCATTTTCTAACAGTGCAGTGGACTGAAGTGGTCCATCAAGGATCCCATGAGCACCAGTGCCAGCAAGAACACAATTCCTGGTAAGAGCCCCAGGATGGAGGAAAGCCGGTCTCAGCAGCAGCAAGCCATTAGGTCGCTTTGTGTAATCTCAGCCTATGTCCAAAGGATGAGCCATTAAGTTGTTAGCTCTGGCCAGAAAAGAAGGCAAATGGCAAGGAAGACAACTAATAGAAGCTTTTTATCCAGCCTTTCACAGCAGTCAGTGAGGTATTAATTCTGCCCATCTTTTGCATAGGCAGGCACAAAAGTGCTTTTTTATAGCTACAGACTAACATTTAAATTTAAAAGCACTACAGAGACACTTTAGCACAGAGCACTAATTTGACAACTTTAGAAGCAGCAAGTGGGTTCAGATGTGGAGAAAGATTTGAGGCTGTATTACTAACTTGGCTGGGAAGCTGAAAAAAAAAAAATTTTTTTTTGAAGGCAAAAGCAGTCTGCAAGATGCCAGAAAAGTAACTGATCCGAGCTAAACTTGGAAGTCCATTGTAGTTGTACAGAAAGCTAAGAACAATTTTACCCCAATCCACTGATAGTCTGTTCACCCACAAGAAAGTAAGTTTTGAAGCCCTGAGTCAGGGAAACCAGAGGTCCAACCACAAAGCAGCTTAAAAACCAAAAGGATTAAACAAACTGTCTGTACACGTTACTTCAAAAACCGTGAGGTGTATGTTCCAGGCCTCACAATTATCATCAGCTTTCCATCAGAAGCAGTGCCGCTTATAGAAATCACCAGGCCGCCTACCTCAAAGCTTCAAGTAAAATAAATAAACAAATGTTTTAGCTTTTAAAAACCAAAGAGAACAATCACAATGTAAGATCTCACAGAGTTAGGAATCCTGCCAAAGATCAGCTTTTGGGGCTTAAACAACAGATCAGGGAATACACACCACTTCAGATCTCTACAGGATGTGCAACTTTGTGGTACCATGTCTTGAAGTGCACTTCCCACATGAATTCTAAAAAAATGGCACCAAGGGTGGGATGCTGTGTTTACTGCCTCCTAAGGATCCATCATTTCTAAATAAAAATACAGTATTTGTTAAAAATTAAGCACCATCTCCTTCAGTTCATCTCTGGATCTTATGCAGAATAGCAGTTCCTTACTTGCATCATTAATTAGCATTAGCAATAAAAGCAAACACATCTCCAAAGACAATACTCTGGCACAGCTGTCTAGTCATTTCATGATTTTCAAACTGTATTTTCTGTTTCACCAGCACAATCGAAGAGCCTCCAAAGATTTTGCAAAGAGATAACTTGCAATTATGTATATAATGTCAATAAACGATATACCAAGCCCGAAAAAATCCAGCTCGCTTTCTTTCAGTTACCCCTCATTCTTCTCAGCTTTGGACAGCCAAAGGTAGGACTATCTTTGTTGTTTATCTTGGTAGGGCTTTTTTTTTTTTTTTAAATAAACTAAAGCATCCAGATACAATCATGATTTCACAAAATGAACACATTTAATGGGGAATAAAATACTTTGTGGAATCGCACATCAGAGTAGAATTGCTTTTTAAAATCAAAGTTATGTCATGACCGTTCTCTGTAAATATATAAGACTACCTGGAAGCCATGCTTCTATTCAGCAGAAATGTAAAGCAACTCACTTTGCTGTCCTCTGGTGATGCCAGATAATAAAGATTAAAAAACAGGAAAAAAATGCATAAAGGGAATGCTGGGAACAGTCTGGTAGAAAAGGTGGAGACAACTGATGGGGACAGGGAAAAAAAGATAATTTACTAACTTAATTTTCCCCTTCAAACCAAAATCTATAGTAGTAGTAATAAAACCAGACACAACTGAGTGTATTCAGATACCTTAAATAATAATATACTAAATAATAAAATGGTAAATCAAATTTATTTGTGATGTCGATATCATAAACTGAACTGGAACTGTGATGAACTGGAACAGTGAAAAATTTGGCATCAGCAGCCCACAGAAAAGGGTGTATATACTTTGTGCATACACCTCCTCTTACTGTTTCCATCATTAAACAAATTCTTGCCCAGTTATACGTAGCTACTAGTCCCAGTTGCTGCTGAAAATCCACACATCATCAATCAAGCTCAACTCCTCACACAGAATGTATTATTGGAAGGTCAGTCTAATACCGGACAGCCAAGGTAATGTTGATGAGAGCAAGACTATAAAGTAGGTTTGACATTTTTACACTGAGTCAATTCTGAGTTATGTGTGGATAAAAAAAATAAATAAATAAAAAATCCACAATTTTTTTTTTTTCTTCCCCAAGTGATAAACCACCACTGCTTCAATCATTGCACTAAAGAGCCTGGGCAGTTATTCTCACACGTTCCACAAAGAAACTGCGTCCTTCCATAGGCTACACGTAACCCATCCTGTGCAGAAAGGAACTTCCCATACCCTACAGTACACAAGTGGAATAAATCAACCTCAATTTTAAGCTGATAACTGTTACATAAATGAAGTATGGATCACCACAGCATTCAGTCATTGCTACCATTCCTTAACACAAAAAAGCAGTAATCCTACTACAAGACTTTTCAACTATAAAACCACTAAAATCCACATAAGAGAAGTATTAGCTCTTTACTAGACAAACTAAACAAGCTCCAAATGACACGAAAATCTCTGTGAGGCTACAGTCTTCTCCATGGCAAACTGCTATTGCATCAGTCTTAAGTTCACACTTGACCTGTTATTGTGTACCATAGGTCCATACCACCTCTCATCTCAGCTGGAAGCTCAACGAACAGTTGAGAAATGATGAAGAGCACCTCTTTGAACCATCTCCCAGCACAAACGGACTAGCATTTTTAGTCTGCTTCAGAACTTTGACAGATAGCCTAACAGCCCATCCCCAGTTAGGGCTTGTTTCACCCTGCCCTGAGACAGACCGCAGGAACTTCACAATCAGATGCTACATCTCAGCCGGAATGCTATAGCTAAGAAACAAGCGCCAGACGTTATGGCTACATGACACACGGTGTACGTTCAGCCATGAGATCAGGTCTGTTACCTCCATCTTATTACTCTGCTCCAGAATAAGCATGTTCTGGGTGACCTCCAGGTCAATACAAGACATGACAGGGTCCAAGATCTCCATACAGGCACAGCCAAAGACTGTTCACATCCCTCCTTTCGTATGCAGTTTACTAAATCAGTGTGTAGATTCACTAAATTAGAGAGAGTAAAAAAAATATTATGTTTAACAAACAATTATGGGGGATTTTTAATAGCGCATATAGAAGATTTCTTCTGTCAAATTGCAGTCTGTCAAATGTGGTTGCAGTTATCTATTTACAATATGAAACAACCCCCAATAAAACAACTTAGCTAGAGGAATATCACAGAAACCTACAAATGATCTTCTGAGAGAAAAAAAATATTTCGTTTACGAAGAATATATATTGTAGCGAGACTAAGGCATGTCAATGTCAGCTAAAGGAAAGGAAGAACTCCAGTGACGACCTGAAAGGACTGTAATTCACAGGATGAAGGAAGTGGATTACTCAAATGTACTCTTAATGAACTGATCTTTATATGACATTCTCCAGGAAAGAGTGCTAAAAACAGACAAATGAAGGAACACAAACAAACAAAAAGCGTACTTAAACCAGATAGATGCCTCAAGTAAAAGCATAAAACAGGATGATCAAAACATACTTTCTGTTACCAGAAGACAAATATTTGGGGAAAAAAAAAACAAACCCACAACAAACTTCTCTAGTCAGTCGAACAGTAGAAACCTCTGATTTAAGAAAAAATTTACTCTGCCTGCCAAGACAACCACACTGCCTTGACTGCCATGAATATAACTTGTCCTCCCTGATGGGAAAGGGGAATAGCACAGAATTTCTGAAAGCCTCTTGGTAAAACTGGGATTCCCAGGGCTTGCAGGCTGCTTGCTGCATCACAGGGAGATGGCAAAAGCTTTGGGAGACTAATGAAGACCAAGTGCTGATAACTTTCAGGCACTGAGCAAAGTCAAGGAAGACCATAGCCCTCATGTAGCCCACCTTACACTGCAGCAAAGCACATGCTCTGGCAAAAGTTTGTTAAAATTGAAACATTTGCACTTCTCTGAGGTAGCATTTTCCAATGAAAAATTATTTCCTTCAGCTTTCAGTAGAATTTTAAAAGAAGTACAGCAGGAAAATGATAAATTCAAAGTCATTCAACTATTCAGTGGAAGAGCTAGGAATATACTCCCTGCCATCTGTAGTTGTGGTCTGTTACCACAAAATCCTCCTCCTAAAATCTCCACCTGCTGCTTCATCCAGCCTCTCATAATTTCTTAACTTTTCACAAGCATACATAAGATTGGGGAGCTAGCCTTGTTGGGTGTAAGAAATAGTAAAAGATGGGGAACACTTTGTTCCATTTCACTGGGCTTTCATCTGGATCAGTCCCTTAATTCAGTAACCGCACTGACCACACCAGCACTTCTACCAATACAGCTGAATGGTTGAGAGTGGGAATGGGCATCAGGGAGCAGCAACATCAATCCGATCCTGCCAGAACATTTTACAACATCAAACCACAGTCTTTTCATTAAATTAATTGACCTGGATTTAATTAAACAAGTGAATTAAATAACTCCTCTTTCAGAGATGGAAACTCATGAGAAGCTTAGATCCTAATGCGCTACATCTGCTCTTGAGCAGACACTGTAGGCAAACGTTAGAAATGGTTAACAAGGTCAGAATCTGTCCATGTCATCAGGGCTTTGAAAGATTTTACATCTCTGCATTAGAAGCCCTCAGAATGCCTGAAGTGAAGAAAAAACTCACGTGCTACATCCTCCTGCTGTAGCTACACTGCCTTTTAGGTCTGGAGCTAAGCGGTTACTGTTAGCTCAGGAGAGATCTGCATGTGTTCTCTTGTGCAGGGTGAACATGCCATTGCAGTCCCAAATAGCCTCAAGTCTCCTTTCTTTAGTTAGCCAAGAAGTGGAAATATGTTTTTGAAATTTAAGCTAATTATTAATATAATCTTTTCTGAGAACAGAAATAGTACAATTACTCAGCGTTACACTCCGTAGATTGCCTCAGGCGAGAGGAAGTATATATCCATATATCAAGTCTGTGGATTCTCTTTAACGTCTTTTACGTTTATATTTTACATTAGGGTTCCCTTTTACTTTGTAGCAATGCTTTGCTTGGGGAACATTCTAATATATCATCAAGTACCTTTTACGCTTGTGCAAGTATTCATATCCTCAGTCTTAACTTCATTTAGATGACTGTCACCTGTTGTTTGGGGGGGATGGAGTTTTTAAACAGGAAATAAAATGCATCAAAATGATCTCATGTTTTAAAACAAGAGTGATGTAACTAAGGTAATCGCTTCTCCAGTATTCTGCATTCAACCCTATACAAAATCAATAGTGAGAAATATCACTAGACAAAAAGATACAATGCTGATAGATTATGTGTTGATTTACATGAACGTCAACATATTGGGAAGCATTACAAACAGTTTAATCTACCATCAGAGTAGAGAACATTTAGGAATGAAAAAAAGACCAATAGTGCTTCATACACAATTTGGCTTTAGGGACCAGATGTATTATAGCTTCCATATGTCTCAGCCTACTAAATGCATTTTTAATGGCAAATTCTTGCAGAGCAAAATCTGCACAGTAGTTTGGATAGTCTGTCAAAAGGCAAAAATCATTTCACCCAGACTCGTCCTGAACTTTATTTCAAAGATGCTTCTGCAGGTTCTGGGAGCCCCCCCAGGTGTCACAGAAGGGACTGAAGGATCAGAGTGCTCTATTTCCTAACACAAACCATAATAAGCCTTTTTGGATATTCTACCAATGTCAGTGGCATTAAATACAGATCAGTGTTCTTATGACTCAGTATCTCAGGCCATACTGACTAAGCATGTTGAAACTTTCCACAGATACTGATAGATCATTAGTACTGGAGCACTATCAGACCAATTACCCATTTGTGTATCAGAACGAAACTGTTCCAAGCAATTGTCCCTCAAAAAACAATGCTCTGGGTGCTGCAGTTCCTCAGGTCTTTCAAATTTAGAACACTTTATGTTGTTCAGCACTGACTCTTAAGGCCCCAAAGATCCCCACCGGAATCAAAAACAGCAGTCCTAAGTTTCATTGTACAAGCAGAAGCTCAAGATAAACAAGGCACAGAATATTCATCCCTGAAAAGGACTTTTGCCAGGAGGATTGAAGGGCTAAGCAAGTGTTACTTGGTGCAACCCACCTTGCCTACTGGCACACCCTAGTATTAGGATCTCTTCCTTGGGTTCCCCAAGATGTATTGTTCATTAAGCCAACACAATAAACCCCAAGCTTTGTAGGATAATTAGCATTCCTTTAATAAATATTACCACGCTTCAATAATTTCAAGGCCAAAGTTCTATTGTTATAAAAATGATCTGGATGCATTGGATCTCAACTCTAACAAATTTGGTAGGACTTAGAGTTAAGAAACAGTGGCAAGCAGAACACCTGAATGGGTCATCACCAGTCAGCTGAACCACTACAAGCTTCTACATGCACTTTGCTGAGTTTCTAGTGCAAAGGCAACGCGCTCGGACAAATTACCTCAGACCTGCTGCATGCTAACAGTGCATGCACAGACTGTTCGTTGCAGTGACTTTAAGCAACTGTTAACTTGACTGCATACTTGATACCGTAGAATAATATTTCTACATATCTAAAAACATGGGTTCAAGATATGTTATTGATAAGTCATATATGAGCAATTTTAAATATGGAAAAACGTTAAGACAGAAGTTTCAGTGAACTACTTTTGCAACCAGAAAAAAAGATTAAATTAGGAGACACGAAGGGGTAATTCTGTTGTAACCTGTCAGAATAAACAGATCCTTAAACTCATGTGCTTGTAGCCCCTAATATAGTCAACTGCATGGACAAGTTTCCAAACTTCCAAGGCAGCCTGGAGATTCCTAAAGTGACAGTCTGTAAAGGCAGTTTCAGGAAGGGAACAGATTTTCACCTCAACGGTCATGGCTGATCAAATAGATCACAATTCCATTGCAAGCCAAAGAAAAATTTCCCTACTTTTTGAATGCCAAAGATGCTTTTTTCCCCTATCTACCATCTGCAACAAAACTTCACCTGAAGTACCTTAAAAAACATACAGCCTCTACTCGTTATTTTCCCGCTCTCAGAATCCTGTAGAGAGCTATCATTGTATTACTGTCAATGCTAGTAAATTATCAAAGAAATACCCTATAAAAAAATCCATATGCATATTTTATACTCAGAAAAAACAAGCTGCTTCAAACTCATGAGGAAAATAAAATAGTTCCAGATATGATGTTTACATCAACTACTGGATTTACAAGAGGCTTCACACAGACTTACACTGCTAACTACAAGATGTATTGCAAGTGATTTAATGTTATTAAGATGCCTCTTTATTCTGTAATTTGCTCTATGTGGGAGAAACTTCCACCATTTCGGCCCTGCAAAGTTCTGTATTCATGCAAGGATGTGCTTGCATAGATCAGACTGACTGATGGGAATGTCAGCTAGCCAATGATAAGTAACAAAAAAATTATACTTTAGTATATTTGCCAGTTTGTTATCTTGAACTCAAAATTCAATAACCAGTCACTCTTAATCCAAACAGCATAAGGGACATGGAAAGAGAGATCATTTCAAGGGATTTGATTTTTGGAGTTTTTTTGCTTGTTGGGTGCAACTTAGGTATGATCCTCTTTTTGTATTGGCTTAAAAAAAAAAAAAAAGTTATGTACATTTTATACTGGAGAAAAAGACTAGGAAAAACTCCCAGCACACCTGCTTCAAAGCTAATTGGTGAAGGCCCTTTCTAAACTGAATATTGCAAGTGGAAAATTTCATGTTAAAGTCTCATTACCCTTCATTTCTCCTCACATTAACCTTGAATTTCTGTTTCCTCTGATGAGTATGTTTATTGGAAATTAGAAAAGGTAAAATTTTGATGAAAGACAGACTTTGCACCTGGCACACTCTCCTAAAGCATCACATCTGTCAGACACAGGTTACTTATCACAGTGTTACATCAAACCTCTTATCCCAGTAACTAATTATTGCCTTTCTCCCCTCCTCTGTCAACCCTAGCAGATTAGTTCATTTATTATTAAAACCTTCACACACACTAGATCTTAAACATCTAAATACGCCAAAGACTACTCTTCAGAATGCCTTTTGTTTCTTAAGGGAACTATAAACAGTGAAATAATTTTGCAGTAGCTACAAGCACTAAAACAGATCAGAGTTGCTCTACCATAATTACAAAGCAAATACGCTGTAACAGTATCTTTAAAATTGGATGTAAGATTATTTTTACTTAAGAAGCATGACAGCCACAGCACCTCAGCTGATAAAGGCCAAGGCCATATGCCAGTACATGGCATATGTATTATACATTTGCTGTCTCTGAAACCAAGGATAAGCGATCTGCACCATCTACAGAAAAACTCCTTACGAAATGAGATATGCCTTCTAGATAATTAATTAATACTTGCAATCAACAAAATTTCTTTAGAGTCACGGAAGACTTTTGTGTAGTCACAAAACTAACTCACTGGCTAAAACCAGCTCTCTGGAAATTCAACATTACATATTTCAACTTACATAAAATCAGCTCAAGACACCT
This sequence comes from Sagittarius serpentarius, assembly GCA_034782735.1. Classification (NCBI taxonomy): domain Eukaryota; kingdom Metazoa; phylum Chordata; class Aves; order Accipitriformes; family Sagittariidae; genus Sagittarius; species Sagittarius serpentarius. The sequence goes on along the minus strand of JAVKLA010000062.1, from coordinate 14,222,963 downwards.
TAGAACCTAATAAGACAGAAGCCAAAATACAAGAGGAAGACAGAGACAATCAAGAAGCCAAAATACAAGAGAGAGACAAGGACAATCAGAAGTTCCCTACCCTTAAGCGGTTTTAGAGAACATGCTCTGCATCCAGAGTCCCACGCTGCTAAAATCAGCGGTCAGTGGTTCCATGCTCCATGACCACGGACAAGCAAGTAGAGGCGTGCAAAGCTGAAAGGACTACATGAGCTTGGGGTGTGGAGAGATGTGGGACTTCCAAGTTACCTCTTCTGCAACTCCTACTCAGGAGAGCTTTGGGAATTTGGTGTTTCTTGACCCTGGCAGCGAAGGCACAGCCCAAAAGCGGTAAGTCATGAACTAGCCAGATCCTGGTATTTTTGAAGTTGCGGTTGCACTGTACCGTAATTCCTGCAGCCTTTTTGGAAGAACTTCAACTTCCCCAGACTTTGAAACATCTGAGGAACACCATTTCACAGCTTATGTTTTGTTTTCTTTCTTTCTGTATTTTTCAAAAGCTTAAAAAAAAGCAAACCCCATAACATATTCCGTTCTCCTTCATAAGCCAGCAATAGGAAACAGTGTCAAAAGCTACACTAAAACATACTTTTATTTCAACTAGCTTGTAAACCATATTTTCATATAAAAAAGGCACACCAAATATCTTATATCCTACCCAAACTATATTATTTGCTCATGTTTGGAAAATGTTGCTTTTTCTATAGTAAGGGTTTTGCTAATTAACTGCTGTTACTATATCAGAACAAAGAAAAGGAAAACTAACTTCTGCCTCAGAGAGGGTTGAAATGACCGAGGCACAATTAGTTATTAATAGCCCATTATACTCTGACACAAGGTCAATTATAAAACCAAGGCAGATCACATCATTTAGTGTCCATTTGATGAAGTAAGAGTAATGTTTGTATTTCGTCAGTTAACCTCAGTATCGTTTATTAGGAAAATACGCACCTCGCAGAACATACATCCTATTACAGTGCCAATAGTCAAGGCGTAATAGGCAATGGGACACTGACTTTTACCTCATTTTGATACTTTTTCCAAAGTGTTACCCAAGGTGTTAGGGACAACCAAATTAGATCTTCTTCATCCTAAATGAAGTGTTTATAACATAACCACTACCCATTTAGGATCTGTACTAGATATCAAGTCCCCTGCTCCATCCCAAAAGGCCTAAATGGGAGCCACCACCTACCCTGGGCCAAGGGTGCTTTCCCTTTCCAGTCACATTTGGTTTTTTCTGTCTGGATTGTAGAACAGCAGAAAACATGTCAGGACGAATTTTTTTGTAGGTCACTGTCAAATGATGAATTTTTTTACTCAACTGATCATCTGACATTATAGTGAAAAAATAATCTTTTTTCTATATTCTGAATGAAACTATTTATGTCTATGCACATTAAAGGATTCAAACTCACTCAAACATGAAATGAGGAGTTACACATAACAGAGTTTCTTCCTTTCCCCCCCTGCTGTCCTCTAGTAACAAAAAAGCACTTGAGGTAAAAACCTAAGTTATAGAGGATAGAAGGACAGCGAATAAGGTGATTATTTACAACATCAGACAGAAAACTCAGTAAGTAACAATAAAGTATTAGGAATCTTCAAGTTAAGTTATATATCTATTGGAAGCAAAGCAGAATACCTTTTGTAAAGAGAAAATCATGTCATTCCTTTCCTTCATGGTTCCTGAAAAGTTCACCAAAACACCAGAGAAAGGAGAACGGATTGATATTAATTTGAGTTTCCAAACAGCCTTTGTCAAAGTTCCCTGTAAAAGACTAAATCATCACTATGTGTAAAAATAAAATCACATGCCATCAAAGAGCAGAAAATAGCCAAGGAATTGAAACCCATAAGCTGTTAATTTTCTTTTTCATTCTTTTTTTCTTTGTTTTAAACTATCATCTAAATCTACCACCTGAAATACAATTTACAAAACAAAAATACTGACAGTGACATATGCATGAAAATTGCTTTAAAACATTTTGCTTAAAGACCTGCATGAAATACAGACTTCAAGACACTGATATTAAAAACTAAGCAAAACATTTTTAATCACAAAAAGACTTTTGCCTTCAATAAGCTATGATTATCAGAAAACAGACAAAATAAGCATATATTATAAAGTATAAATAGCAACACCACACACACAAAAAAAAAAAAAGAAAAAAAAAAAAAAGACAAAAAAAAAAAAAGAAAGAAAGAAAAGAAACCAAAAAACAACCAACGCAACCCTCTGTGAATTCAGCCGAAAAATGATGGAAAAGTAAGCAGCTCTGCTGTCGCGCTTTGCTTACGGATAAGCTGCCTGGATTGCTTTTCCATAAGGTTTAGCCTTATCCAAGGCACAAAGGTGCTTCTTGTGCACTCACGTATTTGTCCAGGCCCTTACGCTCAGCCGCGCTTCCGTCCCTGACAAAATTATTTCACGTGCACATTAAGCATTAACTGCTGTTAGGTTTTATTTTTGCAATGCAGAAAATGCCTGTGGCTTGGAATAAATATTTTCTTTTCTGATGGACAAATAACATCTGCACTTCTGAAAGCTGCAGCATAGCTGTCAAAAGCTAAGTGATTCATATAATTTCTTAAGAAGCACATGTGTATGAGCATACAGAGACACTCATACCTATCACAGTCAGTCACATATCAGCACTTACATCTGTCAAAAGAAGGGCTCTTAAAAAAGTGCAGTGAGCTATTATAATCATCATTTTTAGCAGACAGACATCTACGTACACATAATGCCAGATTTGGAGAGTATGGGTTGTGGGTGTTTTTAAATCAGCCTGATCTTCACAGAAAACTTGGGCTCACTTTTCAATTTGATTTTGGAGTTCTCTGGGTTTTTGTGAGACCCCGAGCTCTGGTCTGCTGTAAGAGCTGGTTGCCCCGACGTCTCGCGGCCCGCGGTGCGTACCACAGCAGAGGCGATCTGCGGCGCTGCAGGCAGCATCGCCACCGCACCATGCCTGAAGCAGCTCTTTCTGCATCCAGATTTTCCAGCCTTTTCAAGACCTCCGTGAGTGGTTGAAGTTACATTTCTCGAGTGTTTTTTTTTTTTTCCAACACAGTGAAATCTTCATGAAATTTTTCGTGGGACAATAAGTGGAAAAAAAGGAACTATATAGCTAAGGTGGTATTTAGCCACAAATCAACCAAAGTCTTGTTGAGAATTTTGAATCTTCCTTCAAGTAGCCAGATACGACAACGTGTTGCTTATCAGGAGTGGGCTTCACTATTTCTGAAAAGTACTAACTTTTTCACATTATCAGTAAAGTGGTGACTAGGATTTTAATTTTTTTTAATTTTAAAAAAACCCCAAACCTGTCCTGATTTTGTAGTCACAAAATACTTGAGCCCTTTCCTGATACCACTGAGGGGTTTGCGTGACCCCAAAACAGACACAGGAACCACAGAAAGTGAGGGAAGTTTATTAGCTATAACTTTGTAGCAGCTCTACCTTAACTTCTCAGCTTGTGAGTTTTATCAATAACATTGCTGTTCCTTGAAACACTTGAAACCCTGTTATAGAGGTTGAACATATAGAGAGGGTCCTTGAAATTCTATTATGGAGGCTGAAGACTCAGTTTCCCCAAGCTGTCAAAGTCGAGCATCTCCCTGCTGATACCGTGTGTATTTTCAAACTGTATACAGTTTGAAACATAAAGTACAAACATTTTGGTACACACAAAAATGTTTTCTCATTTTAAGTTGTCACTGGTCTTACACATATAAAATCCAAGGCCCTACAGTTTGTATGTTCCTGTCATTATGCGTAAAACTTTGTTGTCACTGCTTGTATCACAGGAGTAATGAAATATGTCCCTCTCTCCACCACATTTTGGGGGGGAAAACTGGATTTATTACCAGGCATTCCTTAAAACATGAGTCACATCAAGCATTTTTGTGTCCATGTTTAAAAAGCAGCCTGAATTTAATTTCACTCTCAATATACTCCCTTTGGGCTAATATGAGTAACATCCAATCTAAGAGTGAAACGCTGGTGAGAGAAGGCAAACACACTCATTCGCCCCAGGATGGTTAAAGCCGGTCCACTGCTCACCTAGCGCTTCTGAAACCAGGCCGAAACTGCATATCCCATCGCTTGTACAAGTGCCCCAGGTAACAGGCTGTTGCTTCTTCTGGACGAGATGAGGATCTTTTTCTTTCTCAGCTAGTGCTTCTACCTATTGTGCTCTTTAATAACCAGGAGCACCTTCTTGGGTCTCCGGAGAAGCTACTTGTCAACACAGGTAAAGGGATTACGATTAAATCTGCCTTTTTCATACACAAAAAACAAACACAGAAACAAACAAACAAAAATGCCAAGCATCTCTAAATGTTTCTCCTCTTTATCACCTTAAAATGTCATGTTAAAGTCTTTAGAAGGCAAAGTAACTTCTCAATTGCATAATGTTTAGAATGCATATTGTGTGCAATTATTTTCTGCAAAACTCTCCCCACAATCAAGGATATTTTTCTTCTTACACTATGTACTCTCTCCCTTACTTTTCATTTTTAATCAACAATAAAAATTTGGCATACAGATATGCAATGAAAACACAGCTCTACTGCCATTACTTGCGTAAGATCCTGCCCCATTTTCCCTGCTAAGAGCACTACTATAACAGCAGATTCCAAAAGCAAAGGTTGTGATCTGAGCTGCTTGACACCTCAGAAAATTTAGGGGCTCGAGTAAGACAATGAGCTAAAGAAAGTATCGTTTCATTTGTAGCTTCTGGTTTAAAACAAATGAAAAGATAACAGGGAAATTGATAAAGAGCTTATTTTTCAACAGATGTAAACGAGAAGTGATTCCAAAAATGTCCACAGAGCTACACTATCACAAAAGTAGAATAAGAGTCAGGTCCCAGAATCCTGAAATCTGTATACATGCTGTGCATTGAAAGTGTCCACCACCCACAGCTCTGACTCTGCATTTTGTATGCATCTCTGTCAGATACAGGAAGTGTTATGTGGCTTTCAAAATGAAAAAAAATTAAGAATAAAGACAACTAAATTCAAGAATAAAAAATGCATTCATTCACTGGTCTTGTATATAGGTTACAAAAGAAAATAGCTGATATATGGAGAGGTCAGAAGATTTTCTGCATTCATCGATTAGGTTTTACTGAATATTTTGTCAGGGGCTTTGCTAGTGAGGTCACTAACAGGAGAGAAGAGAGAAACAGAAACACAACGCAGACACCATTCCATGTTGTTGTGTTCAAGATCTCCCACTTACACCAATAAAACCACGGTACTACTTACATAAAAATATACACTTGAACATCTCTAAGATGATGATTAAGAGCATTTTTTGTGCTTTTTTAAAACTGTTTATAAGTTTATTTTTTAAAGAACCTCTTGCTGGCACCATCTAATAACTGTGTGATGTGGCTAAGTCTTTTAATTAAGCCATAATATTTTCAGGTCCCTCGGACAGAAATTAAACCACAATCACAGCGGTAACCTCCAGAAGTGGACAAAATGCTGTACAGACGTTTTAAAATCGCAACAGGTCCATCTAATGCACATGTAATTCAAAGCCAGCAAAGGTTACTGCGTGCCTCGGAGGAGGTGCAGGCAGGAGCACGCTCAGGCTCAGGCAGCAGCACTTTCTCCGGGGCAGGTTCGGGATGGGGAACATGCTCTAACTGCTGGTAAAGGACCACCAGAAGCTTCCCATCCATCAGAGCTCAAGGTGGCTTTTTTCAATTTGCCTCCTCCATACAGGATTTATATTTAAAAACGCACAAAGAAATCCAAATACCAATCCCAGCCCGAGCCCCTCCACATTGCACTCTCAGTGCTTCCTCCAGAGAGATCACGGAAAAGAAAATTATCCCTCCCATGGCAAAAAGCGGTGACTTAAAACATTCCTGGGAGGCATCCAGATACTATACTGATCCTACAGTATGTAGAACAAAATAGCTTATCATTCAGATTATGCTCTTGGACAAAGCTGGATAGCTTCAAGGACGAGGGAGTTACCCTAGATCAGCGCCATAAATGTTATTATATATGAAACAGCTGCAGGATAAATTCTTTCATATTACACATAGGTACAGTTGCACTTTCAGCTGTCTCACTGTTGAAATACTGTACGTCTCACACAGATTCTTCTATTTGTAAAAGACACTTACAATTCTTGGTTGCGTATGAATGAGTAACCCCTTACAGCTGCAGTGTACTGAAACAAAAACCAGTATCACACCAGACCTGTGGCAAGAGCCAGGGCATCAAACGCCAGAAATTCTTCCTATGAAACCTTCCTAAAAAATGAAATTGGTGAACAGGGAAAAAATATTGCTAAAGAAACTGAAAAAGTCTGTTAGTTAAAGGAATAGTGCTATTAAGAGAACAAAGCAGCTTCACCGATTTGTATGCTGCTCGTAACCTTTTTTTGTACTCTTCACCTCTTTCCTATTTTTCCTTTTCTTTTTTGAATCATCTAAGAGAAATCTTCCAAAACCTCTTCAAGGAAACAGCCTACAGCCACAAGACTTTGTGCTAATGAAGCTCCAGAATTATGAAGCCAGATGTCAAGGGCAAGTCTTCCATGACGTCTGGGCTGAATTTGAAATTAAAAGGGCTGCTTGACTTAGAGTAGAGGATGAGTAAAGCAAGGGAAAGAATAAACTCCAGCTGAAAAGTTTACTAGAACTAGAAAACATTGAATACTGAGAAAATCTGTAAACTAACCTGGTCCCCAGTGTCTCAGCAGCCACACTAGTACTGACTGAAAAGCAGCCCACCACATTATTTTCTTTTTTGATAACCTGCACCAAAATGCACCTACCCAATATCAAACTAAGCCAAATCAAGGAGAGACGAGAACGACGGAGCGACACAGGCGCTGTTTCTGTTCCAGTTGCTGACTGACAACACTGCCATCCCTTAACATGGTTTTATTTAGTTATTACAACCATCTCTCTGTAAATGACACTTAGGATTATTTAAGATTATGTTGTAATCCTTTTAATCCTCAGTGCTTTAAATTTCAGGCTAAACACCAAAGAGCAAACTAGCACTTAGCAGAAATATTTAAAGCATGTGATTTGAACATAAATCTTCTTTTATTCACCACTCCTCTGATGAAGACCTAGTGTATCGCGTCATTCAGCCAGCAGGAACAAACAGCACGGTATCTTACTGCAAACTGCTACGTTTCCCCACATCATGTGAAGCTGTTTCTAACCAGTTCTTTTCCTTGGTGCTAGCTGTATCATCGGTAAAATAAATGAAGGAAAATCAGAAGGTTATATTTTATATGATGTGCATATTTTCAGTTACTATGAAGGAAAACTTGAAAAAAACCACATCATAATATGTTCATCAAGAACAGAAATAGATTGCATGCACAAATTGGATAGTGTGAGAGACAGATCAGACTTATCCTGTTAAACAGAGAGTAGCTCAATTAAAATGAGCGGAGTAACACTGCTGAAAACGTCATGATCAAGACCAGAAACCCAAATCTTCCTGCCTGAATATAATTTAGTTGCAGTTTCCTCTTTTTTTTTTTCCCTGCATCCATCATGTTTCCAATTAATTTTCTTTATGATACTCCTGTACTCCATCTTCTTGTTACCATCCATTAACTGTCATATGCTTAGATTTTAAATTCAAGATTTCCTTCTTCTTCAAACCAAAATCTCAATAGTCATTTTCTATTTCTAATCTATAATTCATGAACTCAAATTGAGGACCCAGGCTAAATCAAACTCAAAATTCTGCATCTACTCCTAGTACAAGACATTAGCAGAAAGCAACCGTTGCTCTGTTTGAATCAGAAAAGAATGTTTTATTATTCAGAATGTAATGAAACAAAAACCCCACCAACTATGCTTTGTTGCCACGCTTTGAAGATATAATCATACTTACTTCTGATAATTTCAGAGTTAGGCAGCTAATGCATTTAATCAAATAGCAATGCAATGCATCTATATTTAGTTAAGTCACAAAAAGAAAAAAAAAAATCATCCATGTTCTTTTCATTTGAACAAATCTACGAATAAGTAGAAATATATTATCAATCTTATACCCACTCGCTAGGGATAAGTAGATCATCAGAAGTGTTTCCTGAAATATTCAGGATCCAGGTACAAACTGACCTCTCCGGTTTCGAACTCGCCTTGGATTCCCTCCAGACTATCTCATAAATCTTCACTCTCTCTCTAGCCCCCTTCCCACTCTATATGCTCATGTAGCACCAGTTTCGTTCAGTCCTTTCCTTTCCCAAAATGTCACCACTACTGATGCCAAAGCCTTCTCCTCTTTCGCTCTTACCATCTGGCATAATCTTCTTGTAGCTCTCTGTCTAAACAATGCTCCATCCCTTTTCAAAATGTGTCTTAACATATGTCCTTCCTCCCATGCTTTTACTTCTTAATGTCTCTCCCACTCACTTATTGGCTTGATGAAGACACGTTTTAATGGGTTCAAACAGTAGTGCACGAGTTTCCTTTCTCACATTATTCTGATTCAGTGGAGTTACACCTCACACTAAGAGAAGTGAGAAGAAAATGCATTGCAAAGTCTTCATACAACCAGTTTGGTAAATCAATAATAGAGCTTCATTTGTCTTTACATTGGAAATGTATTAGCTGCAATGAATCACCACTCCAATGCGCATTTCCAAACAGAAATTTTGCTTGCTGCAAAATGAGAAATAAACCCGAGAAGCTCAGAAGACCTGTCAGTGTGCTCTGGGGGTTGCAGGAGAGAAGGCTAAGGTTATAGTTAATCACATTCCAAGTGAAAAAGCTGAAGATTGACAGCAAAACCAAAATATTTATTCTAAAAATACCTAGGAAATGACAAAGCTCCGAGTGTTGTCTCAAGACAACCTGAAGGATGTGGGGGGTATAGAGGCATAAGTCGCACTGTCTTGAAGAAGGGGAATATTTCTAAATATTGCATGCACTTTAGAAAGTTGTCTAGAAAAATAAACCTTGAAAATGTCTCAGTAACACCCAGCTGACCCAAAGAGGTTTCTTTTCAAGGAACCATGTACAGTCCCTTAAGGGTTTTTTGTTTGTGGTGGGTTTTTTTTCTTAAACCCCAGACCCAGGCACAGTTGGATTCTCCAGCATGTTTCATTGGTGATGATGCCAAAGGACTATCTGGTAACTAACAGTATCTTGACCCTGACACGTTCCCTTCTGCCTCTCTCCTTCCTTTATTGTTTGTATTGTTAAAAATTCTTAGTTAGAACTCTGGGAAACAACCCAGTTCACAGAGGATAATATTTTGATGTGGTTTGATGCAACTGTTAGTGGAACAAAAAAAACCCTTTCTACTGATATTCATGGGAGATGGATTACATCCAAAATCTGAAGATGTTGCAATAAACTATTTTAGCCCCTAGATCCTGGAATGTTAACCTTGCAGTAATGCTTTTCTCGTCCTTCCATCTTCTTGGGCCTTGATCCTCCTTTTCAATTCAATGGGATTTAGATGAAATGATTAAATAACATTATTTTCCATCAATGAAGAATAGTCCTATGTGAAATACATGTCCTTCTATGCTGGCCCTGAGAAAGGCAAGCTTTTAAAATCCTCCCCTCCCCTTCCAGAAATGAACCTGGGTCATCACCGTCTGAGGACCCTGAACAGCAATAAAAATAAACAGAGCAACCGCACTGTGTTGGAGCAATGCTTGTATAAGCAGTTTGAAGAAGTTGTGTTTGTAGAAGTCCTACAGGTCAAGATTCTAGGGCTGAACCCAAAGCAATTACCTACTAAGTTTTTAAAACAAATTGAATATAGAGCATTAATCAATAAATCAACAGGTTCTCAAGTGTTTAGGAGACTCAGTCATCAGAAATCCTTCTCTTAGAAAAATAGTAAACTGATGCTTGATAAAACGTTACACTCCTGTATTGGTAAGAAAAACGCTGTATTAAATCAGTCTCTAGTTATTAAAACCAAGGAAATAAAACCTACCTCTTAACAGAGTTTATACTCAAATGAGCAATGAAATACATGTGTTGCCTCTTACCTGAAAGACATTCTTTCTGCTGGATTTCTCTGAGGTCCACTCAATGCGAGCACCACACAAATCCACACACTCAGGTTTATATCCTGGTTTCTGGAAAGAAAAAACAATCAACCATGAACATGGCCTGACTTTTCACAAATGGGGACAGTTATCAGATAAAACAAGAATAGATCAAGTTTAAGTGACAGATTATTGTAGCACAGCTGCTGGTATTACTGAAAAGAGTTCATTAGTCCCTGGTATTATTAAATAACCACTCCAGAGGTGTCTTAACTTAGAAATAAGATTCTTAAACTAGATACATAATTTTGAAAATAATTAGATGATTTAAAAAACAGTCCAATACAACATACAATAGATCAAAATACAAATGCATACGCATTGACCAGACATTTTAAATGCTTACTTTGCAAAACCTCTCGAAAAGCCATTGGGTCTAAAGGTAAGGTTTTGTGGGTTTTCCCAATGGAAATTTAAACTGATGCAGCTGGAAAGGACAGAAATTAGACAAGAACATACATCATATCTGTAAGACAAGCTACTTCCTTTCTCCAAACAAATTATCATTTCCAGCTCCTTAAAAAAAAAGGCTTCGAGGGCACGCGTGACATCCGGAAAGAGCTCAACACTAGGATAGCTCCACACAGTTTGCTGCTTCGCAAGGTCAGTCCGTACATCCGAGGGCGACGCAGCTCTGCCTCCCCAGCTCCTCCGTATGGATGCAAGTAATTCAAGGAGCAGATTTGTTTGCCTGTATCATTTATGTTGCTGGGAGTTGGTGTAAAGCACAATAATGCTCATTTGCCATCTAAGCTCCTTCTCCAGGGACTCTGCCTGTGCGGCAGTTCTGGTAAAGCCCATGTAGTTTAGAGTAGCCTTTGTAGATTAGGTTACTGCACATCCTAGACAACAATAAAAATACTACTGTTAACAGTATAAAGCACTAATAAGTCCCTTTTGGGTAAGATATGGAGTAATAGCCGTATAACGTAATTAATCAGCTTGATACATCTTTTTGCTCTGTTCTTAAGCCATTTTACCTTAAAAAATGGCATTGGTAATAAAGAAAACAGACTTAATAGAAGTTAACATTGGCCAGTCCAGCATCAGCCACATAATCAGCTTTCGAAAGATTGTTCACTGAATTTCTCTGATGTTGTTATTAAAGACAAAAAAAATGTATGTTCTCCAGGGTCCTTTTGAGATGGGTAGAAAAGGACCTATTTAGGTTAAAAGAAGTAGAGTAAGATATCCTGGTCAAGTAATTTGCAGCCAGAGTCTCTGGCAGTTTTCAGTACTGGAGTTGTAATTATGTTCTCCATTTGCCAAACCATAAAACCACCAGGGTTCAGCTCCTCTAAGACTGACAGATCTGTGTGTCTCTGTTCCTTTTTTTTTTTCTTTTTTTTTTTAAATAGAAGAAATATGCTGTTCAAAACAGAAGGATCTTCTTGTGGCTAAATCACTGGAAGAGCAGGGTTTGGATTTTTTTCTCCAACTCCGCCTCAGATTTCCTGCCTGGCCTCTGACAAGAACTTAATCTTTCTGAGTTTTTAATATCAGATCACAACTGCAGTATTGATACTTGATTTTACAAAGATGTTGTAAAATTTAATCAGTTAATATTTGCACGGCAAAAGTGAAAGTTGAAAAAAACTCAGACAAATGTTAACCTATTAGTACAAACAAATATTTAAAGGGGGGGAGGGGAATTAATTTTCAGTATTTTAGTAGTATACTTTTATAAATAGGGCTACAGTGCCTCCTTTGACTAGAATGCTCTCCTTGGCCAGGAGATACTCCAGGGAAGTTTCCTCCCCAGGACTACATGCAATGACCAGGTCTGCACCACACAGAGCCAGCAGCTCTGTAACCCATCACGAACACACACAACCCAGCCTTGTCAAAGTGGGTCACCTCGCTTTCTTTGAAAAAATTAGCCAAAAGGATAGCTTGAGTCTGAAAATACTTTATCAAAGAAGGGCAGCTTCATTCCACCATCTCTAATTTCTATGACTGTACGAAAATGTATGCAGCAGCAGAACGTAGAATGAATCATAGACTCACAGAATGGTTTGGGTTGGAAGGGACCTTAAAGATCACCTAGTTCCAACCCCCCTGCCATGGGCAGGGACACCTTCCACCAGACCAGGTTGCTCAAAGCCCCATCCAGCCTGGCCTTGAGCACTGCCAGGGAGGGGGCACCCACAGCCTCTCTGGGCAGCCTGTGCCAGGGCCTCACCGCCCTCGCAGTGAAGAACTTCTTCCTTACATCTCATCTAAATCTACCCTTTTTCAGTTTAAGGCCATTACCCCTTGTCCTGTCACTGCATGCCCTTGGAAAATGTCCCTCTCCCAGCTTTCCTGCAGGCCCCCTTTAGGTACTGGAAGGCCGCTATAAGGTGTCCCCGGAGCCTTCTCTTCCCCAGGCTGAACAACCCCAGCTCTCCCAGCCTGTCCTCATAAGGGAGGTGCTCCAGCCCCCCGATCATCTTCGTGGCCCTCCTCTGGACTCGCTCCAACAGGTCCATGTCCTTCTTATGCTGGGGGCCCCAGAGCTGAACGCAGCACTGCAGGTGGGGTCTCAGGAGAGCGGAGCAGCGGGGCAGAATCACCTCCCTCGACTTGCTGGCCATGCTTCTTTAGCTGCAGCCCAGGACACGGCTGGCGTTCTGGGCTGCGAGGGCACATTGCCGGGTCACGTTGAGCTTCTCGTCAACGCGGACTCCTCTGTGCACTCAGTGCACACACAGTTTAATTTTGTTGTTGCTGTAGTAATCTGGAGTTTGTTTACATCTCTGATTTTGTAATAAGCAGAAGTCTAAGTACGTGCATCTCCCTTTCCAGAAAGGATGAGGTGCAAGCTCACCGTGTTGGAACGATGAACGCCCTTCTGCCACGTACAATTATCAGCCGCAAACCTTCTCTTTTGGAGAATTCAGCAATTCTGCCCACAACGGGGTACAAGGCATCTATGAACACCATACGAGACTCATGGGTATGGCACAGTATATGAAGCTTCTGATGAAAACCACATGCAAAACCATTCAGACCCATCAAGCCTCAAACTGTCCATTGTGCACCTCAGCCCTTCTTCTGCACCTGGGGAGCTCCACCCAGCGGGAAGCCCTGCTTGAATCCATAGGGACCTCAGGAAAATTGCCTAGAAATTCATTCTGGCCTAAACATTGTCCTGCTACGTAATTTGCTTTCCAGTTTACGCATTACCCAGAGACACTGTAAGAAAGTAAGGTAAGGTTGTTGGGAAAGCCTGAGCACGCTGCGTCCTTGCCTGGTGTTCTGCAGTCAGAGCAATTATGTTATACCACTGTTGTTGGAGGGGGTTAGGCTGTAAATTAATACAAGTGTCTGCTACAATGAAATCTTCCTAAACATGAATATGGATTTCAGCAGCATTTTCACTCACTAAATTACTTTGCAGATGGGCTAATAACCTGAGGTTAAAATAACCTCTGTTGAATAAACTATCTCAGGGAGTAAACAGACTACTTTTTCTTGGTCAGAAAGACCAACTGATAATAGAACTTAGCACTGGTAAGAAAGAACGGAGCTGTGATTTGTTTAGATCACAACGTCCTTAATTTAAAATAAAAGGCAAGTTATATTCATATGAGTGCTAAAAAAAGTGTATCAAAAGCATGGCCACAAACGATCAAGGCAGCAACGAAAGTTAATGATTTAGTTAGGTGGGATGCAAACTTGCATTTTCAGTAATATTTGTAAACACGCTTATTTTCTGAATCTCTCCTTTGTGTGCTTTAATTGTTGTGCTATAACTGTTACTAATAATAATACCAGATTGTCACTAGCTTCACCAGAAAGCTGTGGATCCCAGTCTTCTCCATGCAAATCAATGGGGAAATTGTTGTAGTGAGTCCTACATCTACAATCGTTCAAAGGAACAACAAAAACTCCTTTTAGCTATTTCTAGTTCTTTGCATTAGAATATTATTAAAGATTTTAGTAAATATAATTTTAAGTCACCTCTAAACATTATGCTCTCATCAGAAAAAAAGGTATGATTAGAATGTGCTTTCATTTCCCTCTCTCCTGTTGCCTTTATTGTGAAATATCATTCCTCTTATAATGATGCTGTCTTATTCTAAATTTTCACTTCATGTACAGTATTTAATAATTAATAATTAATGAATTAATGTCTTAATAATACAAAGGAATATTAATCTTTTTGTTAAGTCACATCATTTTCCAGCTAACAATAAAAACGCTTTGTTATAAGTCATACTATCGTGAACGAACATTGCCTTTATTACATTATTTAATTAATGGTTGAGTTCCCCTTTTTCCAAAGTAAACTACAGCTGGAAAAAAACATTCTGTAAATAAATGCTTTCTATTGAATCATTTTTTTTATTATTTCCTTTCCACTATCAAAATTATATCTGCTTAAATGGTTTACAAAGGGAATAATCATTGCATTTGCTTTATCAGACGAGATAAACATGCAGATTTAGCTTTTTTTCATCTGTGAAATTTGGGTTTAGGAAAATGGGTTATAAGATTTTGAATACTGACGGCTGTTGCTGTTGTCAAGGTTAACCCAATTTGTTTATTTACCATTGCATATAAGTTACAAGCAACGGACAGAAAATGTAACTCTAACAGCTTTTTCTCACCTGGTGAGTATTGAGTTCACAGCCCCAGTGTTCAGACCTAGCATGGAATAAAGAAAACAAAAACCAAAAGAAACACCCCACACTTCCATTTTTTTGCCCATAATGAGCAAAATATGGGATCAGTATGTCTGTGTTCTTCCTAATACAGGAGGCAGTAGATGTTATCTCAACAAACTGTGAGCACTGGTGATGACTGAGACTTCAGGGATAGGCACTGACTTCTCAGGAGATCCCTTCTCATAACACGCCTTAATTTTTTGAGTTAAACAGAATGAGTTCTGGGCCAGAGTCCCACTCTCCAGACAGGTCTACTTTAGTATCTAAATCTTTAAAGAGTTAATGGGGATTTTAACCATGTGGAGGAGTCTCAGAGTAAAATCAACTCTCCTGTGTGTTGAATTTCTGCTGGTTCATTTATCTCCTGGATTTGGGTGAGGGCTTGCAAAAAGAGAGGAGAAGAGGTAGCAGGCAGAAGTGTAAGGCAGCTAGTAAATGATAAGATTAGTTCTAATCAGTTCATCTGAGACTTTTTTTTTAATAACATACAATTCAAGTTTAAGGAAAACAGGTTACTCTGAAAAAAAATATTAATTCAAGCTATACTGTTTTCATGGCTGTAGAAAAGTAGCATTTTCCAGCTGTACCGGCACAAACAGAAGCAGACAGTGCCAGATTTCACCCTTTACTTACTTTTATTGTTTCATCTATTGTTTTTATTTTTGCTACAAACCTCACCTTCCTTCCAAAAAAGTAAGGCTTGAAAAGGTGTTCTTTAAAGCTGATTTTATGGCAGGTGGCATTGCTACATCAAGAATATATAGAAGAAAAAGTCTCTATCACCTGCCACAGGAAAAAATAGCTTATTGTTTGTGACTCCTGCCAAAGAGAGCACCTTTGTGGCCACCCATCACGCCAATGAGATTTGGCAGGTTTGATCAGGCCTTGAGAGCCTTTCACAACAGGGCTTTGTCAAACCTGTCCCTTTGCTGCCCACAGTGTCACACATTCACCGAATTCCCTTTTTGTTGCCCACACTCGGGTTCATAGGCTCAAACTCGGCAGTAACCAGCACTGAAGCGATACATGCCGTTATTGCTTGCGCAACGTAGCTGTCACATCTCTGAAGACTAAGATCGGTGGTCTTTCCTTGGGGCACAATAAAAAGGTACTGCAAATTTCACTTTGTAGTAACTACAGGCTACAGAAATTGCATTAGCTGCATTAGATGGAGTCATCGAAATATTCAGGAAGGTTAGTGGGATATGGTAGATGTCGCATTTGTACTACGATAAAAAATCACTTTGCTAACTTACAATGTTTTCTGCTTTGGTAACACCCTATATTAAGGTGCCATTTATAAATAATTTATTATTATTTATTAATGTATAAGCCACTTTATAGGATGGTAGATAACAACTTAAATTCATGTATTAAAGATGCACATACATGCTTTAATACAATTTACGTCTCACAATATCCTTTGCAACAGATTCTCATCGCATCATCTGTTAAGCATTTATTACTAATGCATTTTATAACATACTTTGTAATACATTATTTGAGGAAGTAGCTGCATTTAGTGATCATTTTCATAAATAAGAATAAAGCATTTATAAATGGCACCTTAATTTAAATTGTTACCTTCACATTACTGGATAGTCACTCACCATTTGTCTCACTTTGCAATTATTCTCAAAATGCACCTCTTAATAAAGGACATGCTAAGTCCTATTTCTTCTCATACACTACATCTGATTAAAAGTTTATCAAGGCATTTTCCTTCAGCTGCTTTCAAACCTTTGAAGGTTGCCAGCTCAGCCTGAATTTGCCTCACGTAAACACCAAAACTTTATACTGAAATAACAGTTGCAAGGAAGCTGAGTATATTGGATGGTTGATTGCCTACCAGGTTGGCCAGCGCCGGCTGCTTGGATTCTTTGTAGAATTCCATTTTCCGAGCAGTGAGGACAACCCAGGACGTGGACCAGTTTTTCCTTAAAAATAAAATAAAATTAAAAAGAGAAAAGGAACAACACTAAGGCATGCAAGCAGGAGGTAAAAGATGCTCCATTTGTAGACTTGGTTTTTAATTATCTCATGACAGAAACAAAAATGGTCTGAAGTCAATATCAGCGATGCACTTCCACCAATATTGATGGAGTTGCACCATCTTAGTTATACCTGAATGTGGCCTAACAAAGCTTGAAGGCCTTTCTCCTTATTCATGTTTTAAAGCCTATCTATGTTCCTTTTCCACCACGGTGCCTTAACCACAGGAAAACAGCGGGGTTATTCACACATGCTTAAAGTTCACATATACTTAGAGGACTCCAAAATACCTGGTGCCCTTCTGGTAACTAATACTTAAAATAGAACCGAGAAGAAAAAAAACTAATTTCGATCCGACTATACAGAGCTCAGCAAAGGGCCTATTTTGAAAGGTCCCAAATACTTTCTCTTTTCCTTAAATTAAAAATTTACAGGAGAACAAGGAAGATAAGAACAAGACCTGAGAGAAGTTTCGGTAACCACTAAACATGAGGAGTTCACGGTACAGCCCTAGAGAGCTGGCAAACTGCTGGGGCCAGGGAGAAGTCAAAATACACATGGATATGTGAAACAGTGTCCCCTGACACCGAAGAACATAATAATCAACTCGGAAGAAAATGTTATTACAATGTGATGTTTCAAACCACCACATAATCATAAACAAATGGATCTGATCTGATAGAAAACTATTTTTAGATCAACATCTCAAGTTTGACTCTCTGATTTGGGGGTCAAAACATCTGATATTAGCAAAAATGCTCATAAGCCTACTCCTTATTTGCTTTATGTGAATGCAAACCACAAATCTGAACGTTTTAGAACAGACCTGAAAATGCATGCGGCAAACAGGCTGTTTCACGTGTATGTTCTAGCTCATTAAAAGGAGGGAGCTGCCTGTAAGGACACAGAGGGCTCAGGCAGGAGCTGTTAGAAACCCTTTTTCCTCTCTCTGCTGTCTTCCCTAGTCCCTCTGACTTTTCCCTATTTAGGTTTTCCTAAGTAATTCAAACACACCCATTTTTTATTCTAGCAAAACCTGTCTTTGTTGACTTTAAAGGCGATGCTCACTTCCAGATCCATCTCAGAGCTCTGCTGCCCTCAATATCCCTTCAAAGTGCACATCAGGCATAACAACAGGCAGTTTTTCTCTTAATGACTTTCCTATTCAATATGTTTCAGTCATCAGCTTAAGTAAGGAGCATAACCGATATTACAGATGAAGCCCTAACGCCACTGGCATTATCAGAGGAATTGCACTCACTTCAGTGTGGGCAGGATTTCACTCAGCACCATCTAACAATCATCCCTAAAACACGGCCACCAAGAAGCAACAGTGAAAGAAACTCTGTGAGAGAGATTAATACATCCAAATTAAATAGGACTGCATTTTTTTATGCCATGTTAATGGGGAAAAAATTAAGCAGAGAGACATTGAGGAAGAGAAAGGAACAGTAGGGTTTTAGAGAAGTACCTGACCATCACTGACAAGTATTTCCCCACTAAAGGACAGTGTTTGTAAGTCGCTTAGAAATTTTCAGCTAAATTTATGATCACTATAAAGTTGTATCCTTACGTAATGTGAACTATGGTCATAGCTGTGGATTGTGTATATTGGCATAAAGAAGAGTTCAACCTCAGTTAATTATTTTTTTAAAGTAGCCTTAGGAAACGAGTGCTGTAGCTGAGAATCACCATCAAGGTAGTGAATACAGGCTGGCTGTTGGTAAGTA
This sequence comes from Sagittarius serpentarius, assembly GCA_034782735.1. NCBI lineage: Eukaryota > Metazoa > Chordata > Aves > Accipitriformes > Sagittariidae > Sagittarius > Sagittarius serpentarius. The sequence goes on along the minus strand of JAVKLA010000062.1, from coordinate 14,204,499 downwards.
CAACTTCAGTTCATTTTCATTTTCTCTAATTTTTTTTTTCCTACTCAAAAAAGCTCTTGTAAGTGCACAGGGGAGTAAGTGGCCAAGCATGCTATGTGCCGGTTTAAACAGATTTTCCTGTGAGCTGGATATCCTGGATAAATATGTATTACCAAAGGATTAAAACCCTTGGGACGCAGCTTAGATTTAGTACCCAACTTACACCAAATGCCTGACATTAGCTATAGAGAGGAACATTTCTGTGTTGTGGACACTTCTACTAGGCAGAGTGCTGCTTGCTTCAGCTATTTGTGGGGCAGGTTTTTCTAGCTGAAAAATATAAATCAGAGATTGTGTTTTGAGGTCCCAGACTTGTGTGCAATCTTCTTAAAAGATTCAAATTTCTGATCAAGCTAGCTGGGAAGTTTGCCAAGATTTAAAAACACTTCCTTTCAACCTAGACCTCATTAAAAAAAAAAAAAGTAAATGCAGTTCTGTTCATGGTTTTGAAATAAGAAGTCAACGACAAAGAAATAAAAAGTCAATGATAAGTATTTCTTGAACTATATCAGGTGAGATGTTTTACCTAAGTTTCATTCTGAATTTTAAGGGGAGAATGCTTTAATTCTATCAGGAATAAGAAAACCTAGTGGTTTTGCAAGAGACTACAGGAATTGTAGAAGCTATGAGAATACAACTGATTTTCACCGTACTATCTGCAAGAAGATTCCCCCCCCCCAAATTTAAATTCCCCAGTTCTTTTATTCTACAGTTGTTTCATTTAAAAAGTGACATTTTAAAATAAAAACTTCATTACTTTTGTGACGTAAAGATAAAAGGTATACAAATTAGACAACATTTTTATCAGAATGTCTATAAATTCTCCAATCAGCTTTAAAAAATAAAAACAGAAAAAATGCTTTAAAGTCTATTAGTCTCTGTGCAGATGGGCAGACTGTATTTCATGGGATACATGCAGCGACCTAAAGCTTTCAAGCTCTTTAGAAAACTCAGTTGACGATATTCTAATCTTTGTCGTGCGGCACCGACATTATTCAAGAAATCACTTCCAGCCGACGAAGTTTAGGTAAGTGAAAGGAGGAGCCAGACAAAGCAGACGCAGAGTGGGTGAATCCCCACTCCCCATCCTCTGCGTGCACCAAGAGCCGTAAATGGCAGCAGGCAGAGGAGACGCAGCTAGAATTGACGGGGACGTTGCGTGAATCCGACTCTGTAGCTGCAGTGCTGAAGTCAGGGTTGCCAGTCGCTGCCGGGGGGGCCCCTGCGAGGTGCCACCCGACTTGAGGGGTGTTGGGGGGTGTTGGGGGGGGGGGCCTGCAAAGGGAGCCCCGAGCTCTGCGGCTGCATTTGCATTCTGTCAAACGAACACCTGATGGCAGCACGTTATAGCTTCAGTGGTGCTCATAATCTCCGAGGCTATTTCAAAATCCGAGCTTGTTCAGGGCTGTTTAAAAATACAAGCGGCCGAGCTACGCTGCCTGCGCCCACGCCGAGCCGGCGGGCAACGCCGAGCCACGGAGATGCTTTGGGCCAAGGGACCCCCCTGCCCTGGGAAGGTAAAACTCCCTCCTCGTCCGGGCACGTTCACAGGTGACGCACGTTCTGCACAAGCTTCTGCCAGCGTCCGAAGTGGGGAACAGAGTATTACTGGCTTCAGTGCCTTTTCCCGAAATGCGAGTCACACCGGTTTCTGACGGCGCCCAGCCGCAGTAGGCTTGCCCAAGCGTTGACAATATTCTTGCTTCAAGGATGGACTTGGTGACCTCCCGACTCCCTTTTCAATGAGCATTTCTAGGATCCTTACGGTTTAGCACTTATATAGATAGGAGAACTTATTAGCACTATATAGATATGAGAACTTATTACTTGGCTCCTTTCTGCAGGCAGTAAATGTAGCGTTTCACATTACTCCCTCATTCTCATTGGTAGCATACAGTGCTGGTCACATCACTGCCGGCATCTAAATACAGCAAACCATAGCAAATACTTCCATAAAAGGCAGCATCAACATTCACATTACTTTTAACACAAACAATGCTAAGGAAGTGCTGATCACTTTTGATAATCTTGCCTTGGCATCTCTGCGCCATCACCGCGTCGTGGTTCCTACATCCCGTCTCCTTGACTCCTCAAGCACACACTCAGCACATAAAATTTGCCCACTGGAAAATATATTATTGGTTTGCCTGGTGCCTTAAGGTTGTCTTTAATATATATAATATAGAAGCTAACATTGACACACGATTACTGTGTGCAAGGAGCCAATTAGCTGCTGCCACTTGGTTTCTGGGACTCTAATCATACATTGGCTTAATACTGAAACAACGGCAGTTTGGCTGTTAGCAGCAATAGTAGCTATATATATTTGAACATGCATCAGCTTTGAATTTTGCAACTGATAAGTTCTGTAACATTCACATATAATACCTTAATTTCTTGCCACCATCTGCTATTTTAGCTTTTAGAAGATAGCCTTCTTTCTCCACTACCTACAAGAAAGAAAGAAAAAAAAAAACAAACACACGTCATAACCATATCATTTATTGAGATGAACGCATCCACTTAGTACATGCATAAGAGTCTGCATCTAGCTAACCTAGCGTGGAGGCATTTTATCACCAATTCTTGGTTCAGTCACCTATTTTTTTCCGACAGTCAGTTCTTTTGAAAATTTGCAAATAATGTTTAAAGTCAAGTAGTACACAGAATTAGGCTTGACAAAAAAACCCAATAATATTCTGTTTGTTGAGTTAAAAGAAACATTTTAATGCAAGCAAAGTTTCTAGCTATAAGTAAAAATGAATTAATTGGAAACATATTGTAAATAAATTTGGTCAAGGTATCATTTCATACACTGAGTTGCAGGAGTCTACGTTTCATTGATAGCTATGAGGAACAGCCCATACTTCTGTAAAAGCTTCTCATTCTTACGTTCTAAAGATAGTCACCGTTTAGGGGTAACCAACGTCAGAGGAACATTAAATATCTCTACAATGGGAAAAGTTACATTGCCTTCATAGGTGCCACATTTTGCTTTGAGCTGGCACCAAATCAAGGCTCACGCAAGATGCTAAACTGTGTCATGCTTTTAAGAGGTGCTGGCTTTCAGATGAGCTCTGGTATTGAGGCGCTCAGCCCTCACGGCCCTTAAAAGCTCACATTTCACTGGAGTTGAAATCTCCACGTGCAAGGAGAACTTGTCTTCAAGTTTCCAGCTGAACTAAATGATCTCATAGTATCTTGCAGAAAACCAAACTGAGCAGTTCTGTCAATCCTCGACATACAATCTGCAACGGGAATTTTCACAAAGGAGAACACAGCTGTGTTGTGCATTTTCCAAAATACACCCCAAAAGGCAAAGCCCTTAGCTATTACCTATACAAAGCAGCATGTGATATTAGCAACCTGATATCACCTTTGAAGGTCCCATACTCTGCTATTGCTGTTACTGAAACCTGGTCCCTTTTCTGCGGGGTCAGAACAGGCTGCGGACTCTGCCGGTGCGCACGAGGCTGCAACACCTGGTTGTAGGGTACCAGCGTTGTGCTTCAGTTTTGGCATAGGAGAAGCAAGTCCTAGGCTTGCTCTTTTGTTTGCATTTCTCTCTTAATTTGTGCTCCCCCACATCTCTGAACATGTTCCTTATGCCGGAGGCCCTTGCAGACACTTGGTTCTCTGTGATCTGCTGAAACATCCCTTGTATAGCTGTGATATACAGTTTAGGATAGGGGTTATTTTTGGCTATGTGAATTTATATTTAAAAATTAAAACCCAAACCAAACAAGACGACTGGTCTTCAGCCAAACCCATTGACCTGCCATCTGATCAGGTCTCATTAGCTAAGGATGTCCCAACTGTGTCAGTAATGGGAAAAGCAGCAAAATTGTGATTAAGAGCGGGCCTGTTTTCCCTTTCAAACACTACTGAGTCAGTGCCTGACTTGCATATTAGAAACTCCACGTGGTCCATAGCAAATTGTGTCACAAGGCGATTTTGTAACAATTTCAATCGAATTTTGCTGCCTGCAAAGCCATTAAATAGCAATAAAACATGCTTTAACATGGAACATAAGGATTTTTAAATCAAACATATCTGTTATTTTGATTACACAAAATATCATGATATTAGCGGTATAATGCATTTAAGTATTCCCTTAGATTTTTGTCTGTTGCTGGTATACGGCATATAATGAAATACATGCTGCATATGTATCTATTTGTACCTATGAAAAGGTCTGTAGGTCTTTGGACAATGATTAGGTGACATTCTCAAATGGGTACATGAGGATTAGTGTGTGCATTTTCTATAAATTGTACTTATCTCATGCAAATTCCTGTCATGCATATCATTGCCATAGAAAACCCAGAGAGAAAGTATGTAGGGATTATTGTGCAGAGTCATGTCACTATTTATCTAGTGATGGATGGATGAATTATTAGAGCTAAAATAAGATTTAATCCCCATCTCCACCTACCTTTTTTTTTTTTTTTTAAATCAAACTTACTTTACATCTTTTGAATTTTTCTTCCCTTTCTAACCCTTCATTTTTGTAGCTTCCATAAAACTTCTGGTGCTTGGCCAGGGCCAGAGGTGCCAAATAACATATGAGAAAGGTTATTCTTTTTTATATTTCTACCCATCTGGAAACAGAAATTGGGAGGAGCATTGGCTAACCATTCAAGCTGTTGATTGCTTCTCTGAATCAGACCCAAAATCTCATGTTTTCAAAGTTTCCCAAACACCCTTCCCAAACGGTTATTTTAACCAATCCAAAACTAAAAGCAAATGTGATTTTCAACATCAAATCTGAATCACCTCTATTCTCACATTTTGGGAAGTTAAAAATTGGATGAGCTTCCAGATGAAAATGTTGCTGCTCGGTCATATTTTCCTTATAATTGTCCTGACCTAGAATATCAAATCCACTAACAAATCTTCGGCATATAAAATACCCTGATTTAAATTACATAGCTCAAATCCGCCATTTGTTTTAAATTAAACAGCTCGAAAATACAAGATCTTCAGTTAATATGAGACCTCTCAGTGCTAAGCAAAGTAACTTTCATATATATATATATTGCTTTAATTGAATTAGTACAGGTGCTGTCCTTAAAAAAAAAAAAGCATGGACTTCATTAATTGATAATGTGCACAGTTTTCTCCGTAATTAGTATCAAGGGCATTTATGGAATTACAGAACAACTTTACCACAAAGACTAATAAAAAGATTTCTAGGATGACCCCAATATTTTTATAACCTCTGTTTGGGGTGCTATATTCCCCTTGTTTAACATCTGTTAATATCCCCTTTTCTGTTCTGCTTGTTTTCAAGAAAATACTTCCAAACCAGCTCAGGATCAACTTACAATATTTCTGCAAATGGATGACATTAGACTAAAAAGAAAACCAGATATATCCTAATGATATGCTCCGTTGTTTCTGTCTCAATAAATATCATCATTTGTTGTGAAGCTGCTGCCCTTCCTGCACCTTTTCAACATATGGAAGGTTGAGAAAATGACCCAAAATGCCCTGAAGAATTAGCACAGAAATAAGAAGACGGAATTATTGTGTGGGGTTTTGTCTTTGTGGATTGTTTAGTTGGTTTTTTTTAATTCACTTTTTAGAAGAATATTGAAGATGAGAGTATGTACGTATAAATACTTTGGTTTCTAAATAATAATAAAAAAATACTGTCATGAGCTAACATTATTAGAAACTATAAGGAAAAGTAATTATCACTATATCACATATAGGTTCTATAATCTTCTTAATTAGAAGAATTCAAAGCTTCTGGACATACCTAATCCTGAAAAGTTTGTGTAGGTAAAAGTACCACTGATACCAACATTTCTTTGATGAATCTCTATTTGCATATTCATTTTCTCTTAATAGAAAAACCTCCATGCTTCTCATTCCCCCTAGATTCTTTTAATGTCAAGGAAAATTTTGTTAGATTTTGTGATCACTTTTACTTATAAAAATTGATATCAATATTAAAAACACCTAATATGGGCAAAGACAGGACAAAGACATAGTCACATTCCTTTATACCAAGTATTAATACTGATGAAACATCAGTCTAGTACAACCGAATTAACAGCAAAGTCAAGCCATATAAATTGCTTTGTACCTTCTAAAATTATTCTTTTTATTGATTAATCAAAGTCCCTCAAATCCCTTAACATCCTGAGGCATCCAAAACCTCATGTATTTATTCTTTAGTAAAGCGCGTGTAACATTTACATTATAAACATTTAAAACAACAAGAGTGATTTATCTGTGCTATAGAGCCATTGCTTACCGTGTGGTCCTGTGTAGTAATGATGTCTGCAAGTGTTAAGTTATGTTGGGAATGATTTCTTCTGTGACGATTTACCTAAAATAAAATAAAATTTTAAAAAAAATAAGGATTTAAATTCAGAGAGGATTCAAATACATGCAGGTAAAGATGGACCAACCAATTCATTTACTGGGCATATATAGCATGCATTGGATGGAGTTTTGGAAACCTGGTTTCTTTCAGTGCTGCATTTCTGTGAAAACTGGTGTTCCTCTGAGCCCTGTGTATTTGCAAAATACAGCTACTAAACTTTAAACATTTCTGGTATAAATGTGTTTCTTTGTGATGTCACATTGGCAAATTTGCCTACAAATTAACCAGCTGATAATAATCATTTTAAATTGTGACTTTTCCATCAGGAATCTCAAAAATTGCTCAACTGGTTAGGTGCTCTTAAACCCATTTTACAGAAATGGGAAAGATGCTAATTATAACCTCAAAGCCACAAAGCAAGTCAATGAAGAAACTAGAAAGCAATTGGGAACAAGCACATAATATATCCGGTACATTTAAACTGCTTTAAAGGCTATTTCTAAAATCTCCACGACTGGAAGGCTACAGCAATACTGGATGCTGATTCTACAATTGTTCCCAAGTACAGAGTCCCTGATTTCCTCCAGTTCCCTCTTTTCTAGGAGGTAGCCAGTATAACCATCTGTGACTTAAGTCTGGAAAATTATCGCATTATGCCAGAAATTACTACGACTAAATAAAAGTTTCATCACAAATCAAGTGTTTGGCAGAGCTCAATAACATTTTACTTCCTTACAAATCTGCAACAAAGAACAGGTCACCCAAAAGTGTGCCCGTGTGTGTGTGTGTATATATGTATGTACACAGACACAAGCACAGAAAAAAATTTTACTGTTTAAATTCAATGTCAGTCAATAATAATATAATTTGGAGTTGGGCTCCTGTAAAATTCAGTGATTATCTCTTTTAACTGAAGCCAAAAAGCAAACAACAAAATATAGTCTCAACTAGTTTCCACTGTATTCATCATAATGCATTCTCTTTTTCCCTATTAAAACAGAGTTAACCAAAAGTCATAATGTATTCTGTTTATATTCAAGCATCTGAATATAGAAAATGTTCTTAATTAATCCAGAGGGCCACGCTCAAAAAACAGTTAAACATATTATGATCCCATATTTTTTCTCCACACTTTGCTTTCATGTTTATTTGTAAGCACTAACATTTTTAAGCCTTGAAATCTATATCCTAGATATTGCTCTACTCTCCTAGTCAGAGCTAATGAGCTTAATGAATTACCAGTTCTAAATTTAATACAAACATTTCAAAGAAAGAGATAAAACATTCCTCACAATTCAAAAGTTTCTCTGACCTATTTATGAAGAATATCACTTAACAATTTCATTAAGGGTGAGTAACAGCTGGTGACATGGCTGTGTCCTAAAGTGTTTTTCTCTCTTAATATTCTGCATCTTAAGCAATCGAGCTTTCATAAGAAATACTTTAGTTAGTGGCAGTCCCTCCTTTGGGGAGAAAAAAAATGTCAGACCACATTTTCTGTATTTTGCAGTCTTGTTTTCAGGAGTGTCATGTTCCTGTTTTATTAGCATGTAGGGTAAACAAGAATGATTTGCTGATGCTATTGAGAGAACTTCTAAGATTACAGTCTTTCTATTTAGATTTTGGATGGAACTTAATATTAATGCAGGCAGAGGCATGTATATAAATTCAAAATAAATTAATTCAATTTATCTTTTTCTTTATCTTTACTGTTCAACAACTCTGAAGGTTCTATAGTGCTCAAGACATACAACTAAGCTATTCAGGTCTAGATCATAGAAAAGTCTTTCTTACCCAGATCCCCCACTCTAATTATTCCTTAGCATATAACAGAGCCTATTGCCCAGTGATGCTTTCTAAAATATATTTGTCACTCATCCAAATTAAATAACAAGACACACCACCACTCCAAAGTATCTATTTTAACATGCAGCTGCTCTCTCCAGGGATCACACGTGTCTGTTGGGGGCCCTGTATGCAACTCTGTGAAGTGTACAGCACCGATCAGAGCCTTCGGTCTGGTCTTTGGTTCAGCGATCAGAGCATCAGCAAAAGAAATGATGCTCTGATCACATTTGATACCTGCGAAAAAGAATCTGTCAGAAGCACTAAATCCATCCACAACCAAATGAAGAAAGGAGATACTAAAAAGTACTGGTTTTGTCGTACTAGCAAATTATTAGTGGTAGTGTAACAAAAAGGCAAGAGTAAGATTTCCAGGAAATATGAAAGGAGAAAAAAAATTGAATTCCAGTTCTGGATGATATTATGTGCTTTAAAAACCTCTTTGCTGTGTGCAAAGCAGAAACATTAAGGAAAACTGCATGTGTGCAAGGAGAAAGAATAGACCTCTTACCCGATTATTTAACGTGACACTATTTAGAAAAAGGTAAGTGCTTCTCTTACAGGGCAAAAATAAAAGAAATTACATTACTTTGTAGCCCAGCAATGAGCAATCTCATGCAAGAAAGCCCTAAAGCTCCACAGTCTGAATCTAGCTACAGAAATACAACCAAAATCCACAGATATGTAAGCCAAGATCATTTTCTGGAAAAACACCCCAAATATTTGTCTTACAAATGGAATTAATGGAAACTTCAACAAAGTTCTCACTCATTTCTACCAGCCTTTTGGTTTAGAAAAAGAGCTTTTAAAAAAATGAATCAAAATAGCTTGGAAAAACTCAGCAAAACCAGAGACAATATATTCTTCAAGACTAATTTTATAAAATACCATCAGGCCTTATACAAATTTGGTCTTAAATACATTTCACAAATACTGCTGAATGAGTTACTTGTATCACTTCCTTTACGATCTGTTCAGTTCAGTGTTAAAATGTTCTTAACAGAACCTGGGTGATGGTAGTCAATACACTCACAATTTCCAGTGGTATACCAAAATATTCAAAGGGAAGTGTAGGCTCAATTATTTTCATTCTTTCATTCAGTTTTTACTAGACAGACCATAAAGGAGATGTTATGAGATATTCTTTTTCTCTATAGCTCCTTTTGATTACCCTAATAAACTGAAGAAAAACCTAAATAATACCCGTCACAAGTCCTCTACCTCACCTCCCGGGGTATGATGAAAGGCAGAGATTTACAGGAGAAGTTCGTGAGGTCCCTTTTTGGGAAAGGCAGCTTATCAGCAGTTTTCTGATTTGATGAACATTCTTCAGTCAGCAACACTGTCACCTGCAGCATTAAAAATCTACTCTGTGAGCGCTGGCAAGTCTGTGGGCAAGTCTGGTTTTGTTAAATTCAGCTTCAGCAGCCCCCCCTTCCCTTAGCTAAAGGGTATCCATCTCCTACCAGAGTCATTTCAGCATCTAAGCACGAATCCGTCATCATCATTTCAACAGAGGCAAGGCCTCCGTTACGCGTGCCTGGTATCCCAGCGTGAAGGGACAACCATCTGACAACTGCTGTTTTAACACTGATGAAGTAAAATACAATAACCTGATGTTTAATTTCATTTCTTTCTGTGTTCACATTTGTTCTTTAAATTCTCCAACTTTTTGTGGGAATTCATCACAACTTAACTCATTGCTACTCTCTTCACATAGCGCGGCGTTGATTTAGAAAGAGACTTGGAGGACTGATTTGGATTTTATTTCCCATTAGAAGCATATTTCTGACCTAATTCATCTAGTCAACGAGAAGCAACGTACTTCTTTTTGATTTTAACCAAACCTAACAAAACCAACTAGTGTTTCTCAAAGGGCCCAGACAGGCTGCTCTAGTGCAAAGTACAGACAATTAATTATTTCCTGAAACATCATTCCAAATTCACTTGTATCCCTAAGTAATTAAGATCATTCTAAGACATTTCTAAGTGGTTTCCAAAATTATCAAAGAAGTTGCTCACTGCAGGTTATTTACCCACAAACATCACCTACAAGTAGGCTGGGAAAGCCATAGTTTGTTCAAACAAGCAGCACCTGGTGCAGCAGAGCTCTGCTTTGGATGAGAAACCCTGGGATGACATCTACCTGCTGTTTTCTCCATCAATCACTGTACTGCTCCATCGAGGAGAAGGTTCTCATGGAGGTTTTGTTAGATTTCTACCAAAAAAATTGTCACGCTGTTCATGCTTTGACCTTTCTTTTTAGGGGTCTAACTATTGATTTGTTTCATCCTACCCGTATTGCGATCATGTATGTGGAGATTGCTTTATAAACACCCAAAAAAAGAGAGCAAGCCCCTACTGTTGAACCCCTACTCCTGCATGTTGCTCCGCTCTGGACCTGATCCAGCAAAGCACTCTGCAATGGGCTTAAGTGTTTTGCTGGATCAGGGCCAGAACACTCCATTCTTTATAGGATCGAACTTACTGGTGGCAGCTTCAAAGTTTGCAATAAAAGTACAAACCAGTCGCATAAACTTTTGTGAAAACCATTCCCTCAAAAGAGAAGGAGGGGTGAAGCCTGATTTAGTGATGTCTGTGGTCATTTTGTTCCCCGTCACTCCCATAATGCTGTGACAGCTTATAATTGCTTAGATAGAGAAACTTAACAGAAATGTATTGTAGCATTTCTTAACGGCTCCATCCCTTGAAAGACACCAAGGCAATGGCAAGAGAAAGGAAAATCCTGTAGCATTTCACTTGCTCCTGTGCTCAAAGCAATTTGTTTTGGTTTTAAAGATCCAGTCTTGGGCAGTATGGCAAGTCCATCGTTAGCTACAGAAATTATTTGGAAGCAGATCTGCTGTGATATGGTTTCTCTTCTGCTGTGAAAGGCACTGAGAAAATCCCACAGGGCTCCCCACTCGGAGATGCTCCTTTGTCATCTCAGCAGATAAGGGGTTTCAGTCCACCCTCAAGAAATGGAGGCTGTCAAGAAACAGCAGGAGCAATCCCCTTCCTGCCCCAACCCGCTGCTGCGGATGCCCTCGGTGCATTAAAGCTGTGCAAAAGCTCAGCCTAAGACCCCGTTCAGCCCCAGGGAAATCTCCCCCTGTCCCAGCAGGCTCCTTGCCCGCAGCCATGGCCACCAGTGCTCCTGGCTTGCTCTGAAGCCCTCCTAACACCATCCTCTGAGGGTTACTTTAGAGCCACATGTTTTGGTTTTGTCCTCCTTGCTTGTCCCAAAAAGATTTCTTCAGAAGAAAAGCTAACGGAGACTACAAGGCAGTATAACGTGACATTGGCGTGCTCTGCTTTTTTATTTTTCCTAAGGCTTGAAGGGAGAGAGATGCACAAAGTGCAGCTTCAGTCCTGCCCCCACCAGCCCTCATTTGCTCCTCACCTTCTATCCCCATCCCCAGGCCCCCCAAAAACTCGTCGCTATACAGGTGACCAAACACTTTGCTCGGGATTAGGAACTTGCATGGATGGAGCCTTTGTGCGCTGGCTACAGAGCAGATAATCTCTCTATGCATCATTTAATAAGAAAACCACTTCACAGTCCTTACAGACTTGAGTTTGTTACATACGACATACTCTCAGCAGAATCTGCAGACTGGAATTCGGGGCCGGGGGGGGGGGGGGGGGGGGTGGGG
>JAVKLA010000062.1:14164036-14192522 GCA_034782735.1 Sagittarius serpentarius | reverse complement strand
AAAAAAAAAAAAAAACAAAAAAAAAAAAAAGACAAAAAAAAAAAAAGACATGTTCCTAACTGTGAAAGCCATTCACGGCAAAACGGCAGCTTTCCATGTCTGGTCAGCTCAGGGCACAATCTGTACAAGCTATTTGTTAAATTTTCAAGCAGATACCTTCACGCTCTGTCTTGTGATGCCCTCACAGGTGCGAGGACTTCCCCAAAAATATCTACAGAGCCAGAGGACTGTCCTCTTTTACTTTCTGTCTGTAAACTTCCCCATGCCTGGCCCCCCCCACGGTAGAACCTTGCAGCCCAGTGAAAGAACCCAAGATACCTGTGTGCCAACACCACAAATCCTTGCACTACAGGATCACTCAACAATACAAATTTGATCCAGATTCAATATCAACACATGATCTCGTTTTACCCACATTAGCAAGACCACACAATATGAAGTTTCTGCTGGCTTTATATTAGCTCTGGTAGGAGAGATAAAACCTGATCTGGTACAAGGCTTGACAATGTAAAGCTAACCTATGAAAGCTTTTGTAAAACCATATTTAAAACAAATGGTTTCATCACCACTGCTTATGACCCTCAGCATTATCACTTCATTGCCTCCTGACCTTCTCCTATTGTATGAAATGGTTGCCTCCTGTCTTTTAACCCTTCAAGGGGAAGATCTTTCTTTTTCTTCTGAGGCTGTAAGAGGCTACCCAAACAGAATCTTAGTCTAAAAGTCAGAATACTTATTATAGTAATAAGAATCCCAAGACAATGCAATACATAAAAACACAAAGAAAAATTATTTTCTCTTGAAAAAGAAAACAATTTATAGTTTGAATAATATGTTGTCCTTCTTAGAGTAATACTAGGTAAAGTATTAAAATACTCTAATCACATTAATCATCTTTGTAGCATGTATCAGAGATCTGAAAATTCACCATCAACACCAATCAGGAAATCATCCCATGGGCTTAAGCACACAGCCTCCAGGAAAAATCTTGTTGACCCTCACTTCTACAAAAGCCATGGTTAAACGTCAAAAGGCAATATCCTTTGCTTATCTTCCACTGCCATAATGTACAGTAAGTTTTAACTGCAACAAAACCACTTCTGATAATCAGGCAGATGTCGGTTTTCCTCACTGCCCTTAGAGGAGTACTAGTAGCTCTCTCTTGAAAAGAGGAGATAAATTTTCCTACCTAACTTAAAGTACATGGCATTCATTCAGAGTGGAGCATAAATATTTAGAGTCCGGTATACATATTTTTAACTTTGTAAAATAACTTGGGTTTTTTCCCCGCTACCTACACAAAGATAAGGGAGAAAACTTCAAAACAAATAGGGGTAATATACTGGAGTTTAGGGGCAAGTAGTAACCACAGAGCAAAATCTCTTGATAGTCATATTGCTTAGTGAAAGTAGAAGAGGCATTGAAAAGTTGCAGGAGACATTTTAGGGAAAAAAGCTAGTTGACTTGACAACGGGACTTCACAACAACTGCAGAAAAGAATATTTCAATCACTGCTGCACGTTGATGGGCTCTTAAATAAACTACAAAACTATTAAAGGAAAAAAGAAGTTAGAATTAATGAGAAATGGGTTTGACAACAATAGTCAATAAAAAATAATGCCCAGTTTCATTATCATTATGATATAGAATTAAAACTATATTGTTATGATGATATCCACACCACAGTACATATTCTTTATGAGTCCTCATTTCTGCTTCTCATAAGAAGTACAACATAAGTGGTAGGAAATATAAAAAGTATGAAAAGTACACAGAAAAGCAAACATCAATTACTCTGACACTGGAGGACAACTTAAATATTAAGATTTTTCAGGTTATAAATGGAAAAGCAAAAATGATACGAATAAGTGAATAAAAATGAAAACATCTCTAGTGTCATGAGGCTGTACAGACCTTTACAGGGGACACAGCCCCCAGCACATTGCAACAGAAGGGAACAGAAAGATAGTACCATTGCTCACTTTTCCGTTATAGAAGTTTAATACCCTCCTCTGAGGGTAAACTTTAACACGGAGAATGAAGACTACTGGTCTAATCCATTCAAGCAATTCCTGTTTCAGTTAATGTTTCACATAACTTACCAATATGCACCTTAAGACATCACATAATAAGCTACGTCACCTTACAATGGCAACGTGGCCAATTTGGTGTGCTGAAGAAAGAAGGAGAAGACAAGTGAACTGATGACAGGGAAGAAATCAGTCACAAATCCAGTAGATATTACATGGGTATAGAAAGTATTTGTAACCATGCTGTGAAAAGTTAAGAAAAGATACAGATGTATCTGTAAACTTGTATGTATCCACAAGCATAAGTTTTCATAATGCAAAATTTCTTTGGTATCAGACAAAAAGTGAAGAAAAACTAGTTCAACAAAAGCTGACACAAACTCCAGTAAATTGTGGAAGAAAATTAAAACAACTGCTCAGTAAACAGGTCGTGTTTCTAGTGATGTGCATCATCCAAAATAGAAGAGTATGACAGGTTTTGTCCTAGAACTGGCTCGTCTATTTTATCAAAGAATGTGCAACAACCTCATTTAGAATAAAGACTCATGTGGGTCAGACTGGATTCAAATACATCCTCTCATTCAAAAGACTGTGAATTTAAGAGACTGCCAATACTTAGTCTGAACATTTTGAAAACCTTCTACACATTCCACTCCATCTACTTCAGTCTGGATAGGAGACACAAAACTTAGTGACAGGGCTTCTCAGACCCTTCTCTGATTTAAGATGATATATCTGGTGTTATTTTCAAAACTCTAGATTCCTACACACTTCTATATTAAAAACAGATTTTTTTTATATAAATACCACCATTAAATTACTTTACAATTTATTTTATAGAAAAGATTGCACCATTTTGCTTATATAAACTGCAAGTGAACTAGTCTTGCCCTCAGCATTTACCCTTCAAACTGTTCCAGCCAATTTGAAAAGGAAACATGGTGCAGAGAGAAGAAATAACACAGAACAGCTCTTTTCATGTGAGTACATCCTACTTCCTTCTCCCATTTAAAAATAACGTCTCTAAAGACAAGTTCTTCAAAGTACACGTGCAAAACAGGGACACTTAACAGAACTTCTCCAATAAAATGATAATATGTCTGTTAAAGCAGTCAAATAGATTTATAGACTTTAGGAAAACACTTAAGCAAGAGGGATTAATTACTAGTAAAGTGACTCCCAAGCCATTACATTTTATCAAATGCAATTTCTTCAATCAGATAGTTCTTGACAGCTGACAAAATGTTAAGCTTTAAAAATATCACCAAGCCTCGAAATACCTCCAGAGGATTTTGGTTTTCTTACTAACATCCCTGTAAGGATGGCACTAACAGCTCCATACCGATAATTTTCTTCTTTTCAACAAATTATTGGTGAATAATGGCATACGATATAATGCAATAATGAAAGAAAACTTGAATTAGAGTTTCAGAGTTAATAAAATGATTTGGGAAACATTAAAATGCAATTTATCAGATTATCAGAACTCTCACACAGTCCCCACAGTTTGTTCCCGCTGAGTAATGACGACTGTCTGAAAGGTAACAAGAGTACAACAGCTTGATAATATTACAGCATGATCGCTGTGACAATGCTCCTGCGATTGCATTTTGCTTAGCTATTCAGTCATTCAGGTAGGGTGCTTAAGTAGACTGCTGACATGTAAAAACACTGCTTCTTTGAACATTTTAAGCAAAGCATTCATCCTGCAAATGTCATTGTTATTTTGATCGTAGTGTTCATGAAACGGTGACGGCCTAGTGGAAGCTCCAAGCGAAGACTGTGCAATCCAAAAGAAACAAAAATAAAGTCTCTGAGAGATTATCAGCCTTCTCCTGCACTATATTACAGAGTTGCAGCACAGCACAATATCCTGTGCCTTACTCAAAGCATCATGCTAAAATAACAAATTACTCTGACTTTCCTCCAGTTTTACTCAGCACAGAATATACTTCTCCTAAAATACAGAACAGTATCTCCTCACAGAATTTTTTAGCAGGAGTCTGTCTCCATTCAAAGACGAAATCAATTTTAAAGCACCTTCCTCAAGGGAGGAATTTAGGAGGAAAAACCGTGACATCTAACACGTTGAAGTTTATTCTGTATAACAGTATTTTTCATTGACACATGTACACACTGATAAATCACATAGATCTAAAATTAATTGTCCTGATGGTGCATCCTTAACTGCCTTATTCATAACTGCCTTACTCATAACTTTGTCTTCCACTTCATCTTTTTGAGCTTTTACAGGGAAGTTTCTCCCAGTTTAAACCCTGCCAGAGAGAGATTCATTGGTATTCCCTCAGCTTTACAAAATCCCTTTGGCCCAAGATTCAGGACAACTAATAGCCAGGTTTAACATACCAAAGACCACTCACTCTACAACAGAAAGAGAAGCTGTCTACGTCTCATCTCCAGCCTCATTTTCAGTACTACCAGCCTTCCCACATTAAACCTGACCATCCCCTGCTACATCCTGGAGCAAGCCCAAGGTCGCCAACACTCACCCAAAGCTCTCAGCAGCTGGCAACTCTGGAAACACTGGACCCTTAAAAGGCGCCGAATCAGTACCTCTGGTTTTTAACAGTCATCCAAGAATTTAGTATCCAGAAAGTCACACTTGAAATCTGGCCAACCTTGCAGCCTCCGCAGGAAGAGGATGAAGTAATTATATTTAAAGTGGCCAACAGACTTCCCATTGCTTGCTTTCTCCCCCAGCCAGCAGCAGCTGACAACAAAATCTCTTCCAAGCTTCGAAAGCAAGTTTATCATCAGGCTCCTGTAACATTATCACACACAGAGTCATTGAGGGATCGGGTACCTGACAGACTCTTGCAACAAGCGGTCATCATCTGCTTCTTGTATAGCTGCGAGGTTTGGGCTGCAAGTGTTCACTGAGAACTCGGATAACGCCACGAGTGCTGCCTGCAGCGGGCTACTGGTATCCACCCGGGTGACAAACAGGGTGTGACAAAAATTTGTGTTCTCTTGCACAGTAGCCCATCTAATACCAAAACTCTCATGCTCTTCATATCTGCATCGGGCTGTGCAGGCAATGAAAATGAAAGAATTCAGGGTCCTAGAGAGGCTTTTGACAGACACTGTATTTCTGGCAAATGAACATCTGAAGAACAGTACAAACATTTTGATACTACCCCAAAATAGCTCAAAGTCTGTCTTCAGAAGTATCAATACCGAAGAGGAAAAGCCTCCAGAACAGAAAAGATGCTGATAAAACCGTCAGGGCTGTGCAGCATCTGACAAGGAGCACAAGAGTCAGCCTAGAGCTCAGGGGAAAGGAAATGAAATCTGCTACCTAAACCTGCGGTCAGCCAGAGCTCACCCCTTAACATGTAGCCAAGCCTGCTCCTCATCCTCTGGCCTTCTCCATGCACAGACAGTGAAAACCAGTAGACACACTACAGAGACAAAATTGTCATCATCACTAGAGCTGGATATAAAACCTTTGTAAAAGATTCAGCGTTCACTAACATTACTAGATGGGAAAACAAAAGCCTAGAATCCTTTAAAGACAAAGCACATTTTCTTCTCAAATTGGAGGCTGAAAGACATGTAGAAAGGAAAACTGTAGCAGAAGTAGCACACTTTGAAAACCATTCCTGGTTTGAATACACATTCATTTCAGAAACATAAAGGAAAAGTTTATTTCATCTTCCTGGTCAATGAGAAAAGAGAGAACCGACTAATTGAAACCTTACTTGCATTACAACTGTTAACAAAAAATACTTTTCCCCTGCCATTGTTAATAAGCAAATAGTGCCCATTCTCTCTTTGTAGGTCATTCTTTTCTCTTTTTTTTTAGTGGAAAAGTGGAAAGAAATTGGAGTGGAAAACAAAAATAGGAAAAACAAAAGTGAAATAGTAATTTTCTGCTATTATCATAAAATGATATAGTTTGAAAAAAATCTTTGTTCTTAAAGACCACTAGGAAATGAAAAATAGCAATGAATTGTATAATGATATCAACTAATCTCTTAAGATTCATAAATTAATTCAATACGTTCATCCTCTCAGTATGAATCTATTCTGTTGCTGCTTCTTAATAACTACTATAATAAACATAATAAATTTAAGTAAATTTGAGCTACAAAGCACGCTCTACTATATCTTCATTTTACATTTTCAGGTTTCTAGAATACTCAAACTATTTCTTAACATTTCTATATAAAGCACTTATTTCCCTTAAAAGTTCAGCAAAACCAGAGATTTAGGGGGCAAAAATCTTTTCACATTCTTCTTTCAGAAATTAAACCTCTCAGTCATTTGGTGGTGCTTCCCAGCCCTCCCCCCTTTTTTTTTTCCTTCAAGGAGGCCTACTAAAGATAAGGCTCCTATTGCTCTGTATGGAGATGGAATATATTGAAAAGCAGACTGAAAATAATTTCTGTGCTATAGGATGTAGGTTATTTTTAGATTGTAATATTTTAGCCCTAGTGTTTCATTAACATAGTTTTTTATCTGCTTGCATTTCTAAAGTTAGGTTTTATTTTGGTTTGTCATTAAAATGAAGCACAGGTCTTGCTCTATAGCCTAAATAACATACAGCTGAGTTACAAAACAAGCTTCTGTTCAACTTGCTAGTTTTAAGAAGCTTTGGGAACCTAATATTCATTTGTTTTGGGGGGAGAGATGAGGGAAGAGAAGAGGTTGCTTTTGTTTGTCATCATTTGAATGACAGACCTACACTCTTAAATAATTTCAATTTTGTGTGTCTCCAATATAAATTTGCAATATTGCAGTTTACAACTTCATTGTGTTCACTATCATTCTAAAACACCTGAAGTAGCTGTTTCTCTACAGGAAACTAACAGAAATACAGCCATTCTAAGAGCAAAACCTTTGATTTATCAGTGTTCAGCAATGCTGAAATACGAAGGGACATGTAGACTTTACCCAAACATTAACAACATCAACTGTATTAAAAAACAATAATAATCTTGAACAAGAACTAAAATTTAAGCCAAGTCTCTTGCCACAATTCCAAGCAACTGAGAAGAAAGCACATGAAAAACTTGCCACAAACCTTGAAACATGTATCAACACCTCTAAGTTACAGATAAGGAAATGATGCACAGATGTTATACCCAGAGAGGAACGGGTACTAACTGAGAATAAACATCCAGAATTAGCATGCTCACCTATGAATAGATACATTGCAGAGCTGCACTCAACCCACATCTGTGTAATTGCATCAGACATATCTTGGGTAACGGGGTTGTTGCTAGGATTCCTACGGATCTCTCAATCAGCTCCTCATCAGTTCAAGCCAACGATTTGACTTACGATGCCTTCAGAGAGAACTTGCTTGCCCTGTTTGAGTGGAGGTGGGTTTAGCTCACGGATGTATTTAGAGTGGGTATTTTTGCCTATGTAGGTTCCTTATTTCTGTTTGTTTCTGCTAGACCCATGTTATGACTCCGGTGGATAAATGCTTCCTGTTTGTGTTATTGCAGCTGATGGAAAGATGATGATGGAGGGCAGCAGAGATGTTTTACAGCATTTAATCCAGGCAGATTATAATTCTCTGGCACTGGCAGTAGTGACATTACAAACCCTGACAAGGCAAAGCAAAACATCTACTGCATGATTTGGCCACTCAAGGCTCTTGGTTTTCAAAAACTTGCAAGCCTGGTGCAAGATGATGACTAGTGTGCTGGAATCACATCATTGTTCAGAAACAGCAACAGCATCACGCAAGAAAGATTCCCATTCTTGGAACTGTGTGAGAAACTTGCCACAGGCCCTGTTAGCAAAGACATATAACACACATCCAGGGCTAGCCTGTTCACTGCTAGTAAGTGAGGAGATCTGTAGTTTATTCTACAGCTATCCCAAAGATATTGCCTGTGTGAATACAATTATATTGGCTGCTAAATGGCCTTCTGCACCTCTCTGAAACCATCAGTTGCACGAGTGCCTACTGTTTGCCAAAACCAAAAAGTAACAACACTCAAACATTATGCATGCGTTGCTAGACAGAAAGAACAGGATGCAAACACCAACATGAGCCACACAACGTTGGCAGTACCAGCTTACAGAGGAAACTTAGCATTTGCCTGCTTTTTCTGTTGGATAACATGGTAATGAGGCGGTGCATTTGCCTAAACATTACAAGGGACCCTGCCTTGATGTAAACATGTACTTCAACATCCAAGTACAATGGCTGTTTTCCTTGTCTTTTCTGTATTAACAGTACAGCATCTGCCATTCCGCACAGCGCTGGAGGTCTGTGAAAGGTACTATGCACACTAAATCCCTGTTTATTACTCTTCCAATAATTCCAAGAGGATAAAAGATATTTCTGTCTTTACACATCTTACTTCTTGTTGCATGTCAGTTCTTTCAGATTAGAGATCATCTAACATTTTAAGATTTAAACAAGGATTTTCATAACCTCTAGGCTCTCACCCTCCACGATATTAAACAAAATCTGCTGTCTTAGATACAATTTTCTTACTACATTAGTAATATCCAGAGACCTCCAGGTGCCATGTTAACAATAATTTATCACATTTCTAGCAATAGAGTTACCTTTATTATTATTTGCCAGAAGTAGCCTGTCATACATACTCAGAAAACTTCTGCTTAGAAGACATACACATGTGCAAAGCACTTAAAAGTGGTGATACTCCAAATTTATTATTATTTGATCACAAATTAGTCTTAAGCTGTAATCAATCTTTATGTGAAAGATTTAAAAATGTAGGAAACAAATTTATTAGTCTAGGTTTCCACCTTGCCCTGGATTAACAAGAGACTTCCCCAACTCTTCCATTTTTTCCTTTTCTATTGTCATTTCCTTTCTACCCTACATTACTGCTCCTTCTTTTTCAGGCTGGCAAAATAGAAAATTTCTGCAGTATCACTCCACCTTTTCTTAACATGACTTCTCCCCTTCTAACCTCTGATTTCCTGACTTGCCATGCTAACAACATTATTTTACAAGTGCACGTCCCTTTTTCCTCCATTAGTTTGGTACTGCTAAATTCTGTTATTAATCTCCCAATGGTGTCCATAGTAAGCATATAACAGCTGTTTTATCATTTTAAAATCCAAACTCTATCAGAAGATGACAGTAAGGACAGGATCTAACAACTTCACTTGTTCTCCTTAGCACCGTATTATTTCTGCTATCTGGAAACTAATTAGCACAACATAATCACACATTTCCTGTCTAATAAACACGTTTCATAGGAGAAAATAATTTGTATCATGAACCATTAGCCATTGCTTAATCATAGTTTTTACATAGACGAAGTGCTTTAGATTGACATCTGATTCGCTACTCCTTGTCTGAAGCAGTAAAATCACTTAAGTTATATAAAACTTGAGGCAATTTAAATTACTCATCTAGGCTGTTGGAAATTTGGGGGGTTTTCTATAGACTTTCTTTAAAGTATAACATTGGTAAATGATCATTTCAAACAATTTTTTTCTCAGAAAGACACACGAAAGAATAAAGCGCAGTTAGTTATAAAAATAAACTCATGGGTATTGTCTAGCTACTACATTAAAAATTCAACGCACAACATGAACTTAATACTTAAGCAAAAGATGCTTTACTTCAGGCAAGTCAACACACCTGTTTTTTCATGCTGCTTTTTTGCATATGTATTTATGAAAATATTATGTTTGCAAACAACATTAATTCAGATAGGCCATGAAATACATATCCTGACTCCAAAAGTAGTTTTTCAACAGAGGCTAATTAATTGGTTAT
This sequence comes from Sagittarius serpentarius, assembly GCA_034782735.1. Lineage (NCBI taxonomy): Eukaryota > Metazoa > Chordata > Aves > Accipitriformes > Sagittariidae > Sagittarius > Sagittarius serpentarius. The sequence goes on along the minus strand of JAVKLA010000062.1, from coordinate 14,182,748 downwards.
CACTGAATGTTGAGATTCTGTGCCAAAAAAGCACTGCAAAAGTTGACAACAAAGCTTACAGCAAAGTAGCCTGGGAATAAAAACCAATATTCTTCTCTTCACAGTTCCCCCTGCTAATAAAAGCATTAACTTTAGAGCACATATGAAAGGAGGTGAGGACCTCCTGCTGCCTCTCCGATACAGTACTGGTGGCAAATGGCTAATTTCCATACATGTGGCAATTTACTAGTGTTACAACCCATACCCAAATGCCTTGAGGCACTGAAGTGCCAGTCAGGAGAGCAGGATCAGCATTAACATATGATTATGAAAGAAACAGCAAAAGGGAGAAAAAGAAAACACAACTCTGAATGAATGCTTCAGTGAAAGTTTCTTTGTAGAAGTGTTTTTAGAGGCACAATCTGAAATTTCATGTTCTCAGAAGCACAATGCAATTCACTCTTTCGTGAAATATTAAGCCAAGGCAGTAACCCTTCATTTCCCTAGGACCACTCCTCTGAGTTCGCAAATAGCTAGATTCATCCAGAATTAAGCGAGCTGTGGCAAAAGTAAATAATCTTGTTATGAAAGGAGATGCATGTTGTAATAGAAACCAAAAAAGTTTGCAAGACAGGGGATTGGGTTCAGTCATTACCATGTAAGAGTTCATGAATAATTCAAAATACCCTGTGCTTGCCTTACTGAGGAAAACACCACAGGAAAGAGAGATCGGTTGTCCCCTCTGTTCATTATTTATCATACTGTAATGTCTGGGAACTGTTTACCTTTCTCTTTAAATGCACAACTCCAACTGATAATAATAAGACACCAAATGATCTATCCCACTTAAATAGACACTCTTGAATTTCAAGAAACACTGTCAAGTTCAAGATCCCTTTGTTTAGGAGGCTAGGGGTTTTCATATTGCCAACGAGCAATGTTAAAAGCAGCATCTAATATTACCATAGGTAAAAAGCAGGACCACTGTTAAGACTTTTCAGATTATTATCTAGACTTTTCAGTTCGTTCACTTCATATAATTGGTAACTTGACTATAAATAAGTGGAGGTTTTTCATGAAAAACACCTAATGAAATTCCAAAGCTGTTCCCCAACTCAGAAGGTAACTGGAGGGAGAAAAATCACAGAAAAAAAAAAAAAAAAACAAGCAATAAACAATAAAAGGGTCAGTAAAAACTAGATACAGTAATAACAACTACTTTGAAGTTATTATTTTTTAAAAGTTTATAGATTTCAAGTTCATGAAACATTTCTTCTGCTCAGGAGCCAAGCAGACCACGAGCTGTTTGAATAAATTTTTTTGTCCCTTAAATTACATACATTAATTTTATTCTGTGGGAAAATAAAAGAAAAAAAAGCAGCACTGGTACATAGATTCCCTTTGCATATGCTTAGAGTTTTATGGTTTAGTGGTCTTTAACGATCAATTACATTCTCTTCTAAAATTGTTCAGTCTAGGCCACATACCTCTCAAACATACTTTTTCTTCATGGGACGTGTATCTGGAGTTGTGCTGTACAACAGCCCCAAACACACTCCTTGTCACTTTCTGAGCAGCTAATTCATTTTACTGGTTAACAACGGTCCATCACATTTCCCTAGAACAGCTACATACACATACCCAACGGCTGATGTATGATTCAAAAAGTAAATGTCTTTCCTCTGCACTTTCTAAAGCAAATGTCAAGTGGCTTTCACTGTAGTATGAAGCCTACTGCTTCAGCACACAAATCCAACTTGCACATCTCCTGCATTATTCCTACTCCTTCTTAAATACTGAGCCTTTTAGATGAAGTTGTGCTAAACAGAGCTATAACAAACATGGGCACAGGCACGCCCCGTTAGGAACATGGATAATAGCCACCTGTTCGCTCAAGTTTTAGTGCATTTGCAAGGGAGACAGGTTTTATGTTCAATGTACGCAGCACCCAGCTCCTGAATGATCCCAAAATTTCTGCATACATTTTTCATACGGAAGACGAGTATCTAAAATGGCTTGGCTCCACACCACGCCCCTACTTCCTACAGTGCAATTTTTGAGGAATCAATTCTCATCCATTAAGTATTAGGACACAGAAAAAGCAAAAATTTGTGCTCTGAGGAATTTGGCAAATGAGCAGTAAATATTTACCAGCTGCTAAGATCAGCTGGCTGGTTTGAATTTAATCTAAGTATAATTAAACAAACAGTCAAGATATCAGGATTGCATTTAACAGTGTGGAATAAGACCATTCAGACATTCTACTATTTTAAAGTTATACCAGCGTTAACGACCATCAATGCAAATTCTTTCTACACCGCTAGACAAGTATGAGTTTTTGGTTAAATAACAACTAACACCACAATAGCTTCATAAATCACTGCCAGATATTTGTAAGAATGCCATCTGAGAAGCATTTCATTTTTAAGAAGTTCACTGTCATAAAAATGGTTTGCCAAAGCAAACTTGTCCCCAAAGAAATCATGGTTTTGTTTAAGTGAATATCAATTCTTCATCTAGCAAACATTTCCGAAATGAGGACTGTAGCTTTTTGGCTTGCTTTAACTTGGACTTTCGCCCAAAGCAAAGTTTTTCTCTTTTTTTTGTTTGGTTGGGGGGGGGGGTGTTTTTTCATTTTTGTTTTCTTTTAAGCATTTGAAATCTCAAATGTCAAATCTCAATTTTAAGGTTTTCAGACTGCAAGTCATACATTAATGGAACAAGCAGGTAGGTTAGATGCTAGTAAAACCAAAGCAGTATAAGGTACCCTAATCCTTCCAACTGCCAATTTCTAGGCTTTTGGTGTATTGTCATGTCACCATTCCCTATCTGTCTTGGAGAGGGAAAAAAAAACCAAAAAAACCAAAAACACACAACCAAACTGAAAAAAGCATAGCATACCAGGCTTCCTCTGCACATGAACAGCTGCTAAAACAAAGAAACAAACAACAACAACAGAAAAAACCAATTCTCACCCACCTTAGGTTAGCTTTATATATCTTTTTTTTTTTTTTTTCCAGAAATCTGAGTCTGCTGAAATGATAAAGATTAAAATACCTTTTCACAGGTGTGGAAGATCTGAACTTAACTACTGCATTTGTTAAGTAGAACTGGTACCTATGTTATGCCTAGGATTACAAGTGTTAAATACTACAGTACAGGATGAGAAACAGCACTTAAGTTCCACGGCAGCTAAACTCCCAGCCCGATACCCCATCGCCTCTGCAATCTCACAGCACAGAACTATCAAGGCTTCTCCTCCACAAAGTTCAGAAAACCAGCTTTTTAACACAGAAAATTCTGAGCCAGCGTGATTTTCTAGGATCCAGCTTACACTTCGTTTCTAGTTTGTTTCTTTAGGACTTCTTTTGGTGGCTCATGGCCTTAATTTATTTACTGATTTCCTGATTAAATATAAAAAGATAAAAAGAAAACCTAAGTATATTTAAAATCTTCCTCCCAAAAATGTATGCACATTTACTTTCTCCTTCTAATTCCTGTTATTATTATTTTTAAGTCAACTAATTCCATATGTAAGATTGGATGAAGGCTGGAAAGGAAAAGGACAAAGCAAAATGCTCAAGTTGGTGCCTAGAACCACACTCGGTGGCTTTCTTTTGGTGTCTAATTTTTGTCACTTACTGGATATTCATTTTCTTAAGTCTTCAAGAAAAAGATAATTTGATGATGGAAGTAGACGAAACATCAAGTTTGACAGTGACGTACAGACCCATTCTTTTCAGTTCAGACGGTAAATCTAACACACATCTTCAACCATTCTACGCAACGAAAGCATAGGGGTTACAAGACTGATGTGTGGAATGCAAGAGGGGCAGAGAAAGCAGAAATAAAACTCAGCATGAAGAACACGCTGCACATAGTCAGAAAAAGCATGATGCAGATCAAACAGGACCTGTTCTAACAGACAAGTAATCAAGTATTTCTTTTCAGTTGCTAAAGAGCAAAACTGAAAACACCAGAAACATGCAGCTGAATGTGTGGTAACTATTAATAGTCTCCTAAGAATTACGAAGCTGCTTATTCAATACGCAAGGTTAGTGTCATACTATAAAGTTGACATTTGATATTTTTCTTGATCACAGGGGCTTCTAAGCTCAGCTAAGAAGAAATGAGATGCACAGAGCTCATTATTGCACATAAAACCTCACGTTAGTGATCCCTAACAGAGGATGGGAGATGGAAGTCACTCAGACATTACCTGTTTGAACCCTAATACTCAGAGAGAGAGGGGAAACAAAAAAGGGAATTAGGCCAAGAGAGAGAGAAAATACAGTGTTGTCCACTGCACATCTTGCTCAGCATTTCCAGCTGTGATTTGGGGAGGCTGGGGACTCCTGGCCTATACTGAATACAGAAAACTATATGGATGCATCTCTTACGAGCAGTCTGGTAGCTGGAAGCGGCCTAATTATCTCTTGGGTGCCAATGATTCGGGATCCAATTCAGCCTTTAATTGCATTGCATCTGCACCCTTGGAGACACTCAAAAGCCGACTGGACATGGTCCTGGGCTGCCTGCTCTAGGCGGCCCTGCTTGAGCAGGGGGGGATGGACAAGATGATCTCCAGAGGTCCCTTCCAACCTCAGCACCTTCTGTGACCCCGTGACTAGGAGGTCACACTCATGAGAAGGAACTCAACATGGGCCACTGTCAGGGCCCTGATCGCACCCTCCTTGTGGGCTTTAAACTAGCTAAGTCTAGTTTAGCCGGCTGAGTCCCAGCCCAACTCTGTTGCTGACAAGAGTCACTGTGAAGAAAGCTAGAAGGGAGATCCTGCCCCACCTTTCCCTTGGGAGACACTTTTTGGCCGGGGCTGTACCACTGGCTCCCCTCTCTGCCACCCCATCACTGGGCTGCGGCTGTGTCTGCTCCTGCTCTCCCACCACCCTGGTTTTCACCCTGGCCTCAGACCTGCTGGCTTAGCTTCAGACATGCCCCGACTCACTGTGGACTTGCTGGGCAATCACTGGACAGTCGCTGACCCTGACCACTGTCTCCAGACCTAATCCTGACCCCGAGTCACCGCTCAGCACCCTGGCTCCTTGTTGGGGAGGTCACGGCTTCCCACCTGCCTTGTTACCACGCTCAGTTCCCAGTCCACCTTCACTGGTGGAGCAGCCATGACCTTGCTGCTCCCCAGTGGCCCCAGCATAAAGACAAATTATTTTAATCGGTAGGAAAAAACAAAGACAATTCAGTGGTATATTGGTACTAGATGTCAGAAGGCCAGGAATGAAGAGGACAAACAAGTCAATATTTCTATTATTTATCTTAAAACAATTTGAGATAGGTACAAGGCAACAACCATATCGGCAAATACAGTAGAAATTCCTGGTGTATGGTAATATGTAATAAGGATAATACAACTTTAACTTACAATATATTAAAATCTAACCGCACAGAGGACAAAAGAGTGCTGGATTTATCTGGTAATACTACAAGGAATGCAAGATAATAGTGAATGCTATATTTCAATAAAAGTTTTGTTTGGAGACTGAAGGAATCCAAAATACTCCAAAGACTATAAACACATTACAGCAAAAGTATAAAATGGTCATTTCTTAGCTAGGGGTATGCATAGGTGCAGTCAGCCAACGCCACAGTAAGTAGCAGGGAAAGAGAAAAAAAATCTGGTTAAAAACATCAGGACAACCTCTTATTTTAACAAAAGGCTCCCTTTGATCCTTAGTGCCTATGAACAAAAAAAGCAAGTATTTTTTTCATTAGAGAAAGAAAAAAGGGGAAAAACATGTTCTGAAGTTCTTCCAGGGTAAACTCCACAGTTCTCAGTGAATGTAATTCCTAGGGAAAATATATCAAGTTCACTCTGCTGGAACTGGCGGACAGAAAAGGAAAAGGAGATATTCCCCCAAGCTTCAAAAAGAAAGTATTTCTTTTTACCTGCATTGTACTGAGATGTGCTCAAAATGAAGCAACCATGAGGAAAATGATGATACTACTGAGCTTCAGACCAGCCTTTTTATAATATACTGTAAATTAAACAGAAAAGCCAATTAGCAAGAATAATGGGCTCTTGCCTTTATTAGAGATAGCTTTTGTTCCATTTTCTAAGAGCCTAGAAAATTTGGTTGGCAAATTTCTAAGACACAACACCTTTTGTGAGTTTTCTGCCCTCATAACCTGCTGCAGGCATGCACTCTTTTTGTCTTCCAGAATTAACACCTAGGAAAGGATCACTATGGTCCTGTCTCAAACATCATCATTCATGCCTTTCACATGAATTTCATTTTAAATGTCATATTTTAAACATAGATGTTTAAAATCAGGTATTTAAATATATAGTCAAGCATCTGAGCAACACAGAAGCAGTTTTCAGAGCTGCTTATCAATGCCAGTGCCCATGCAGAGCCAAGCTGGAGAGGGAAGGGGAAGGCTCTGTTCAGATCTGATATTTCAGTTGAGAACAAGATGACACATAAAAGGTGACTCTTTTTTGGCCCGCCCCTGTAACCATGAATTTACCCAATGACCTGGGCTCTGGGCTGACCCCACTGCCAGCCCTGGCCTGCCCATAAGTAGCTGCCTTCAAATTCTTTTCGCATCAGGAGCGTATATCAGTAAAGGGGGGACCATTAATTTTTGTGGCTTTATGTGCCATTTCTGGGTCTTGGCAGAATTTCTCTGAACTCAAAGCTCCAAAACAAATTTCTGCAAGTCAAGAAAAACAGTGAGAGAATGAGACAAAACTGCTTCTTCCGTCCTGCAGCTGCTCCCAGTATTTTTCAATAGATCTTTAGTAAAAGATCTCAGTTACACATTTTCAGTGGTGCATCACCTCCTGACATTTGACTAGACGCACTGTGAAATCCTTTTCTGGTGAAGGAAGGAGGAATGTATGATAAGAAATGCAGGACAAATTAGGATGCCAAGGTACAGAAAACAGAAGCATTTAAAAAAGGGCATTTAAATATCTTCAGACTTGAAAGGTATCTTTGTAATTCAAACACTTTCAAAAACGTGAACTATCCTATGGTTGGTATGCAGAAGGCATATGTAATGCATATGCAATACATTCAACACCTTTATTTTTACTAAACAAACAGACTTGTTCCTCCCTTGTGGGGGAGCCCCCTTTCCAACGCAATTCAAAGACTGAATTGGGGAAAACAACACAGCAATGCTTCACATAGTCCCACGCGCAAGCTAAATACAACCTGCCTTGGATAACAAAGGAAGAAGCTACTCACAAGACTTGAGGTTCTCGTGCTTGGGCCACCTCAACTGGTATCTCCATCAAGAATCAAACCATTAAAAACAAACAAACAAACATCATCGCTAGCTGGCAGTTGAAAGCCCCCTCTCGGTCAGAATACCAGCTGGGCTTATGCAAGAGCTAAGGGAGCCTGGAAATGGAAACTGCTGCCAGACATGCAGTTTCTCTCTCCCCACCCGCAGACAGCCTTGAAGAAAAAGAAACAGCAAACACCACAGCCAGAGAGGAAATGGGATTCTACAGATGGCCACTTTGGAGTCAAAAGAGCCTGGCTGGGTTTTGGTTTTGTTTTGGGGTAGAGTTTGGGGGGGGGGGGGGAGGGTGTTTGGGTGGGGTTTTTTTGTTTTGTTTTGTTTTTTAATCACCGAGCTTCTAATAAATCATCATATGTGATTCAGTCTTCTTAAGGAATTAGGCAGGTATCATTGCATTTCCCACTCATGGATCCAAATTCATATACAATTGTGAACTACAAATATCCCAGAGACAAGAAGCTTCACTGAAAAAAACAAACACCCCCCCCCCCCAAAAAAAAAAAACCAACAACGAACAGGTCCAGTATAGTCTAGAACTGGCAGCGTGCAATACTGCTGCAATCAAAAAATTTTGCTAATCTCAGCTTTTCTAAACATGCACGTCCCAGCTGCTACACGCTCTTGTGTCTTCTGATCTTCTGTGTTTGCAAAGGGTATCTTTATATCACTGAAAAATAGAGACTTCCATTTGCCAGCTGAATGGACTTGAAGACTTGTAAAGTTTCTGGATAGAATAGAGGTAATTTTTTAAAAGGCCAAACTATTGCACCTCTTATAAGCCGCTTCAATTTACTATCAAACATACAAGTAAGATGCCAGTGCATCACTTGGGATAACATGGATCATCCCCACACAACACCTCTAAGCAACTCCCCCCAAATTCATGACAATAGAAAAACTTTTAAGTGACAGGTAACCTTGCGTATTCCATGTAATAAACATTATATGAAATACACTCATTTTAGGTCTGATCCCACTGACATTGATGAAGGCTAAATATGGCCTTTAGCTTTTAAAATAATTATGGCCAGTAACTGTATGAAAGCAGAAAACTTGAGTGGGAATGTTCTGCAAAGACACCTGCCTGAAAACATCATCACAGAAGTACAGAGTAAGCACTGCTAAACAATATAAAACTTCAAATACACATTAAGTATCATCCTTAAACACAAATCACACATAGGGTATTAAGAATAATCCCAACAGAGTGGTGAAACTTTTATTCCAAACTAATCCTAAGTATTTTCTTCCGTTGCTTATATGGACACAGTCCTGTAATAGTTTATATCCATTAACAAAAAGTTTAGAGGGGTTATGCCAAATAGGGGTATAGAGCTAGAAACCAGTTAGCACCTGGCTGGAATATGAAGGCTGAGTAACTGACAAACAAACTGCTCCATGTCTTTCTACAATATAACACAGGCGTGGGATGCACACATGCCAATACTGTGCATACATACTTACAGTAGTGAAAATGGGGCTATCCACCATTTTTCTCTGCTATCTGTGAATTCTAGCTTATGAAAATAAGTACCACCTAATTCTCTCCACCACAGTTTCTCCTCTACATCTCATCCATGGGAAAGAAAACAAAAAAAGAACAATGTAGCCAAGACAAATAGGCTGTTCTGGAAGAAATATTTTTACTACAAACTGCTCTCTAGAGAGAGAGAAACTGAGATCACTATAAAAAGTGACCTCCCAAAACGTTACCTGTTCCAGAGATATTTTTTTTCTTCCCCCTCCACCTCCCTCGGTTAGGCTCCTAAAGAAAAATTACCTCCTATACACTTACTGTTTCAATTTACACAGTCAATTCAGATTCCCCGAGGTGATGCTGCTAGATGCTGGAAAAGAAAAACTGTGCGGAATTAAAAGTTTTGGCAGATGAGACGACTTGGGCTTTTTAGCAAAATGATACTAAAGAGTACAAAGAGTTTAATAAAAAGGAACGTCCCTTCTGAAATCTCACTGATGATTCATAAATTAGATGTAAAACACACACTACCTCTAAATAACACTTAATATGCTCACATTTACATTTACTGTTAAATGGTTAATGAAGAATACTAGCTTCATCCTCAGCTTAATAATGGTATGATATTTTCCAATTGTCACATTCTAGTAAAAAGCATTTATTCAGTCCTAAGCAGTGCTAATAAATAATATTTGCTGCCATTTGCTAACAAGAAGTGCTACCAGCTGTCACCTGGATAATGCAAATACATGCATGCAACTTAGAGATACAAGGACAGAAAAGGAAAGGAATCTAGATTTTTAGAATGAATATTGTTGAGGTTTTTAATATTTCTTTTTAAACCAAAAGAAACCTCCAAAATAACCGTTCTCTGCCTTCTACTTCACATTGTTAAATATGTTCTCTGGACTGGTCTTTCATTTTTAAACACTGACAAAAACCTAAGAATTTTGACAAAAAAAGCCTGAGTTGATGAACGACTTTTCACTGCTGCCTTCTCACCTTATAGAGCTTCCTGTCTGGAACCTTTTTCCCCTCCCATAATTTTACAAAACTCACTTAATTACAAATTTCTTTATGGGATAATTATACTTCAAAAGCCTAAACCAGACACATCTTCTATACTTCATTTTTTCACATATACATAGAGATCAGCAGTGACCTCCAGGGTTGAATGCATAAGGAATGTGCAGCCTCTAACGTATCTTACAAATATACCAGTACTAGTATCTCAGGCATGCATAACACACACAGATGCAGACTACTGTTAGAAGGAAAGTCTACCTTTAAGATTCAGTAGTGAAAAATTTTGAAAGTTATCTTCTTTTGTCTGATCCTCTAGCTTACAAGCTGTCAGTAGAAGAACATGTTAAAGAATGCCCGTTAGATAAATACAGCAATAAACCTCCAAATGCTTGTATATCAAAGCTAGTTTGTTATGTTGTTATCTCTCAGGACTAAAAAGAGAGAAATCTTACATGGTCGCTTAATATTCCTACAGCTTCGTACCAGCTTTCCTCGTCCTTGATCATAACAATACACATACCTGCACAAGATTAAAAAATTCTGTAAAAACATTTGATATCCCACAGTATCATCCAGTGCTTAAATGTGTTTTCCTCCGGAAGTATTTCCTGCACATATTGAAGTTGCTTGCTATGAAATATCAACTTTCCCAAAGTTTCTCTCAAATTCTGTCATCAGTTTCTTTACCTAAAGTTCCTTAGGCATAAAATAAAATTGCATTTAATCTACGTTTTTAAAACAGATTTTACCGAATACAAGTACCACATTTTTTTCTATAATTATGTAAAAAAATACTCATAATATTTTTTACCACTTTTAATAAAAAACATGCAACAACATTAAAATAAAGTGGTTAAGAATTAAACTGAATATCAACCATGCTGCCAAGGTGTGGTCTGCAAATAATTACTGATTTTTTAAGAGTATGATCTATAGCAGCATTTTAAACTCCATTTGAAAACATAAATTCATGCATGTTACTCTCTTAATAATGATTAGAATGTAAAAATAAATAAAGATAACATACGAAAGGCCTCTTGCCTAGAGACTGACCTTTTCAAGCTTATTCCAGTACTTTACTTGCTCCTAATTATTGTTCAATATTCCTTTCCCAAGAGCACATTAATAATAATAAAAGGAGGCTAACAGCTATGATGGCTGATTTAGAGGTTCAGATTCTTTACTGTAGCAATGAGATGGTTTTTAAAAAGGCAAAATGCCAGTCATGAGATTCTACCAGACTATTGGTAAACTACTGACAGCAGCACTACAGCAAATCAATCAACAATGCAAAAAGCTGACAAAGAAAGAAGAAAATAAAGGCTTGTACAACTTTGCAGTTTACAGGCTTTTGTTGATAAATTGTGCTGCCTAACGACATTTTATCTTGTATTACAGGAGAATTCCAGATTTTGGTGCTAGGACATGTCAACAAAATCCAAATAAATTTCAAATTTAGAAATACATACACAAAATAAAATATTCTCTTCAGACACACAAGAAGGCGGCATAAAGACAGCCACATTTCAAAACAGAAATAACTATTAAAAACCAAAAGATCTCTGATAATATTCTTTTTGCCATTTTTCCAGGTTGCTGTTTTTAAACTAAATTATTTGCATTAAACTTGAAATCTAGTTGAGAGTTAGAAATCTCTCGGTTAGGGCTAATTGACTTTGCCTCACATGCATAAAAACTCACTAGATTAAATTACAAGCAATCAGTGGTATTTTTCATTTGAAACAGCCCTCAGTGAGCCTCATTTATAAACAAACAAGACGCAGCATTATTAATTTATTAATGGACCTAGTGTAGTATATAATGGTATCATTAATACCAAAGTCACTTCTGTTCATGTAACTAATCAGAGTTCTGGGAGGGGGAAAATTAATGTGACAAATGTTTGGGAGAAAATATGGAAACAGTAAGTATGCAAAACAATTTTTTAAAAGGCCCATTGAGACCAGCAGCCGACGAACTTCTGAAGAGAAAAGGCTGCGCACGGTGGTTGAAAGGGAGAGGCGGAATCGCCTTGCCCATCTGAAGTAACCTGACAGCACACCAGTATAAACTGTCTAAAACACTGACAAGAATAAGCTTTAGAAAACATCAGTACTAACTATTGTTGCTTACTTCTGTCAGGACCCTGTTGAGTCAGTCAAGAGACGGGCCTTGCCGTCCCTGCCCCGCCTGCCCCGGCCCGGGACGCCATTTCAGCTCAGCCTGGGGCCGCCAGTCCCTGCCCCAGCAACACCACAGCCGTCCTGGTCTCCAGCCCGGCCTCCGGCCTTACCTCCTGGATGGACCCTGGACCTGGGTCATCACTCCCCTGGCCTGCGGCTGTCGATGGAGCCTGTCACCAGCACCCAGCTCTGGGTGCAGACCCCTTGGGACCGTGCCCCATGGGCAAGGGTCACCCTCGGCTCCCCGTCCCTTAGGGATCAGCCAGCTTTTCCGGCTCCCTGACAATTTTAACTGAAACTGAAGCAGACAAGTACATTAAAGACAGATGGTGGTGTACTGAAACAAAGGTTTTATGTTCACAGAACAAACAGAATTTCCAGTTACATCTGCCTATGCACACATTTAACAGTTTAGCTTAGGATGCAGGTTTTTTAAACCATATTGCTAGATTTTGTTCTTTACTGGCAATAAAATAATTTTAGAAGATTCTGCAGAAACTTCACAGACCTTTTAAGCCCACAGCAAACACTGGCTTTAGCACCTCCATTTGAATTCATGCTTTTCTTTTTTTTTTTTAATATTCATGCTGACTACGTTAAAGATATAGCTAATTTCACTACATGTTGCCTCCTTTCCCCCCGCCCCCCAAACTACATTCTTGGGGAAGGAAACATCCTCCTGTTCTGCTGTCCCTGCCGAACCCACCAGTTCCCTGACTCTCAGCCTTCAGAGGCAGCAGGAGACACCACAGCGATGCACCTCCTGCATCTCCATGCAGCTCCTCAGCACCTCTCGGAATTACCCAAATAATTCCTGAGCACCAACTTGTTTGGGACCAGCCATCCTGCAGCAACCTCACATGGCTCTTCGAGAGCCTGGCTGATGGTAATGTATGCACTCAGAAAATATGCTACGGTTGGTACCGAGCCCTATGTAGCAGGTGTGGAGAACAGCCTCTAGACCCCTTTGATGTGCTACTTCTCATTTACCACCTGTATTAGGAGAGCACTCGGCACCCCAAGCCACGCTTCTCTTGGGCAGACATAAAACAAAACCACGGAGCTTGTTTTAAGACCACGCAGCCGCCTTCTGTGGCAAAAAGGAAAAAGTGAAAGAAATGGAGGTGTGCAAATTAAAGCAATAATTTATAAAATAAAAATCTTGTCCACCCAACAGCTTTCCAAGTCACATCTTGTCTCCTGGCTTGACGTGGCCCAGCTGGCAGGTCTTCACAGGCACCATGTCAGAGACAACCGGCAGAGGGATGCAGAGCAGGGAGAGAGCGGGCAATGCAGGAGTTGGAAGAGATTACAAATTAGACGGTGAGAGAAAACGTAAGAGACACAAGGAGGAGAAGCCAAGCACTGAGGGGCTAACAGCACAGGCAAACTTAAGCTGTCAATGTTGCAACAGCTTGATAAATTAGGCATTTTCAGCTGTTAAAAGTCAATTGACAGCTCAGCCACATCCTCCGTCTCTGTGAGTTTAAAGAGGAAAACACTCCCTCCCCCTCTCTCCCAGTCACGTTCCCACTTTTACAGGCAATTTCAGACTCCAGAAACTGTTAATTTTTCTGTTACAGAAAGTGCAGCTCCACCAGTCCCACCGACAGCTCTGCCACCTGCCTCCATGCTGCCCTCATGCCCTGCCTTCAGCTGCCTCAACACCCCCCCTCTTCAAAAGCCTATGGGTATTTGCACCACTGTCGAAGTCGAGGCAGCGAGCCCACTGGTCAATTTTTACTGAAGTGGAAAGCCATTATAAGTCTTAAGATAATGAAGTTTCTGAACGTTACAGTGGAAAGTATCAGATACGTCTCTGCTGAGAAAAGGCAACATTACCCAACACAAAGCCTATGAAGAACACGGCTGCGCTGGTTCCGCTCCTCACAGGACTTCTAAAAAAGGCAGAGAGAAAAATATTTCTCATATATTGAAAGCAACATGCATTGGGACAGAGATTAAAAAAATCCAAAATCCCCAAATGCCTGCAGAATGCAGACTTCAAACTCTTCAAAACCAAATTCCTCATTTTTATAGACAATATTTCAAAATCCTGGTGATTCTATGCAAAGGTATGGATAACACAGGAAAAGAAAATCAAGGACGTGCATAAAGACAGCAAATGTCTGATGCCACATTTCGGATTCTTCATTTTCGAAGAACTGCGAAGAGTACTGTGTGCATTTACCTGCACTGCTGAGGGCACGTTAGTAAGTCTTTCCCGATAAGCACAGGTTGCTTCCCTCCATTAAACCAATTCTGCAGGTTTTCTATCAACCCACAGACATGCTCAGCCATTGCTATCAGCTTTCCCAGGAAAAAAAAAAAAAAAAAAAGAAAAAAATAAAAAAAAAGCAGAAAAAGGAAAATTAATCAAGACAGCTGGGGGTTTTTGCCCCCCCCCCCCCCCCGAAAGGACAGGAGTGGAGGAAGGAGAAATACCACTTCAAGAACTTTGTTTACTTTTAAAAAGTCATTCAAAATTGATTTAGCCTAGAAAGTTCAAACCTACTTTGATACGTTGGATTATAGTGCGGGGCTTGTCTCCATGATTAGCATTGGGATACTAAAAGAATTTATTAACATTTATTCCTGTATAAATTCTGACAGTAATTGATTCTTCATTCCCACCTGCAACTGATCTGAAAGCACATGCAACAGACCCAGTCCAGAAAAGGAGGATGAAGTAGTGTCCCTACCAAGAAAGGGAAGCTCTGAACTAAGCTAGAAGGTGACTATCAAGCAATCAGCCAATACATGTTTTCTGTGCATATCCATATATCCTTCTCATGTCGTATTTTGGAAGAAGACAGGTAAAGACACACCAAAAGCAAAAGCATGAGCTACACCCGATGAGCCAAAAGAAGGGCTTCCCAGAGTGAGAGAGAAGCTGAATTCAGTCCTTTACCACTGCAAATTGAAAAGCACTTGGCATACAACATTCTATGTATAGAATACATAATAGAAATATAATAATACAAATTATTCCATTTACAAATTTACCTGTGACAAACATTAAATCTGAAAATTCTATACCTTTAATAATGGAGAAAACACATTGAATCACAACCAAAAATGTTTTGCTTGTTAGTTCCTGTAGTGTGAGCACGCAGCCCATCTGTTGATGCCACAGAAGCCACTGACAGGAAAGAGCTTGAGATGCATTTGTGATGTGCGACACACTGTCCGGATAGGGAAATGTTTGCTGCGTATTTCTGTAAGAACCGTCCCTGCTTTTGGTGGCCTAGGTGACTGATAGAATCGCAGAATAATTTAGGCTGGAAGGTAGCCTCCAGAAGTCATTTGGCCCAAAACCCTCCTTCAAGCCTGCTGCTGAATCTAACTTCAAAGTTAGATCATGTTGTTAGGGATAAGCAATATCCACTTAAGCTCTGAGCATTTCCAGTGATGGACATGCCCTCTCTGGGTACTTTTACTAGTGCTTAATCATCACCGTATGTGAAAAATTACTTCCATCTACTATCTAATCAGATTTCTTTTGTAACTTGTGCCCATTGCTTTTTGTTCTTTGATTGCACACCGTAAGAGAGGTCTTCTCTATAACCCTCCGTGAGATAGCTGAAGATGGCACTAAGATCACCCCTGAACCTTCTCTTCTCCAGACTGAAGAAATCCAGATACTGTAGTTCCTCCTCACGTATCATTTCTCCAGCACTCATCTTGGTGACCCCACACTGGACTCTCTATGGGCAACATCTTTCTTATGCTGGGAGCCCAAAGGTGGACATGGTACTCCAGCTACAGGCTAATAGCAACAAAATGTAAGAAAAAAAAACCAAAAAACTTCCTTCAACCTGCTGTCTACATTCTTCCCATTACAACCCAACATGCAGCTGGTTTCCATGACACACACGACTTGTGCCCAGCCTGTCCAACACAACGCCCAGGTCTTTTTCTGCAGAACTGTCTTCCATACTGCCCTGACACAGTCTCTGCTGCCACACGGGATAACTGCCAGAAACAGCAAAACCACCGCAACCCTACCAATTGCTTCACCTATGCCAAAGCCCTGAAAGAGAAGGCTGGCTGCTGCAGGATAAACTGGCATGTGAAGGTTGAAGGCTCTGTCACAGAGAGTTGGATAGATGCTCTACCCCAGCAGTTGAAGTCTTTTCTTCCACGTCTCTCTCTGTCTCTAATGAAACAAGCTAAATCCAGACTCTAACCCGAAGCGTTGCTACTCTGCTTGCTGTCATGCTGCAATCTTGCAGACGTTCCATTTCAAAGCAAAACTGAACTGCCAACAGCTTTTGTCATAAGACAGTATTTGAGAGAAATGCTCAAAAGTTACTCAGCATTTCAAATTTTAAAACTTTGTAAGGACTAAACACAAACTTTTACCTAACATAGGGTGTAAGGAAGTGTAAAAGGCCAAAGCAAAATTTTTATAATAGGTGTATGACAGAGAACGGGGTATCAGGATGGGACTTTGAGGATGCAAAAACCAGCCATACCATTTTCCACCTGTAAAAATGAAAGAGATGTGTTAATCAGGCTAAGGATAGGAACTTCACAAGCCTTATCCACACCTCCCTTCAAAGTGCCTCTCCCTTTTATATATGCATTGCAATAGGAATACAAAGCAGAAGGTATATCTATTCAGTATGTATATTCAGCATATATATTCAGCAAATTACATTTATCCGTCTCCCTCAACCATCTGATAATACATGTGTTACTTCAGTTCTGATCTGGTGAGGTATCTTACCTAGCAAGCTATTAAAGTTTCAAAGTCCCAACTTCCTGAGGCTTCACTATGATCATAATACACTATATTTCAAATATTTCCAGACAATACAGTATTGCCCGGAGGAATACATCAACCCTTTACAATAGACACTAATGGATCCTACTATTTAAGCAGCACTTCCTTTTTGCACAACATTTAACATCAATTACATCAGTTATTATTATACAGCTTATTATCCTAATAATAATGAGCTTCTCCTTCCCCATGTCCAAAATTAGATAAACATTCAAATACATTAGGTGCCATCCTTTTCTGATAATGGATTAAACAGCGGAGTTGCACTTTCCTTAAGGATGGCTAAACTAGAGACTATCTGGAAAGGAGTATAGACCCTGTCAACATGAATGTATTCTTTAGCTGAGCAAATAGAACAGACTTTTAAAAATTCTTCAGCTGGCTAATAGATTGAAAACAATCCAGCAAACCCTTAAAACAGGAAAAAATACGATCTGTACAAAATGTTAACATGAAAGCTTAGCCATGCTTGTAGCATAACATATAAAATGGACAGCTGAACGGTTAGTTATGACTCCCGAGCTTTGAAAAATTATGGTTAAATCCCTATATGTATTTTGCTGCTATACTATATTTCTCAGTGAATGGCAACTTTTAACTACTCTATATGAAAGAAGCAGTGCTAACCCCCTCAACGGTGCGGCTTCTCAGTATGCATAGCGATTTCGGTCAAGTCTGTCTGAAAAGACAGTGTAGAAACATGGGAATCAGAAAGGAAATGCAGCCAACATGTCGTTCAAAATAAAACTAAAAAGGAGAATCACACACAGAATAGCTGAGGTTGGAAGGGATGCCGGCAGGTCACCTAGTCCAATCCCCCTGCTCAAAGCAGGGCCAACTACAGCAGGTTGACCATGGCTATGTCCAGTTGGGTTTTAAGTGTCTCCAAAGATGGAGATGCCATAAGGTCTCTGGGCAGACTGGTCTAGTCTTTGATCGCTCTCACAGTAATAAAATTTCTTGTGTTTATGTTTAAGTTTCCTGTCTTTGAATTTGTGTCCATTGCCTCTTGTCCTGTCACTGGGCACCACTGAGAAAAGCCTGGCTTGGTCTTCTTTACTCCGTCCCATCAGGTATTTATACACATATGGGGTAGGAGGGGAGCACAGGGAACCAGAGGATCTGGAAATAATAGTCACTATTTGTGAACTGTAACTTACCTGTCTGCATTAGACTTTTTGTATAAACTACAGAGGACATGCAGAAAAATGCCTTCCTCCACATACTTCTGTTTAGACACTGCTTCTGAATTTCCAGGAAACTACACTATATATGTACCTATAAATGCAATCTATATTACATACACTATAGAATATAAGCAGAAAGCAAACTCTAATGCTCAACACCCTTTCCCCAGTTCATAAGCCATAGTAATGTAACATTCTTAAAAAGACTTTTCCCAGTTTAAATTCTAAAAGTAACAAGTTGTGAGGCCACCTATAGTGGCAGAGCCTGGGGCCTTCTGACATAATATTACGTATTCAGTATTTATGAAGTACCACTTAAAGGACATTGACGGGGGGGGAAGGTGTGAGGAGCAATAAAGAATTGGTATAGAAGGGACAGGACAGAATATCATGAAAGGGAGAAAATCAACCATTCTCTGAATTAAATACATATATTTCTAAAGAGTATGACCTAGAAACACTTCAATAAACCACAGACTTCATAACAGTTCTTTTCCAGTTTCATAATATACCTGAAATTTAATCTTCTGGTATAGGAGATGCAAGTGCTCCCTGTGTTCTTCCCAACTAAAAAGGAGCAGCAGTGAGCTTCAATGAGTGTATAATTACTTGTGGGCTTCCTAGGTAAGCGTGCTGGCTTTGGTTGGGGTAGGGTTAATTTTCTTCATAGTAGCTAGTATGGGGCTATGGTTTGGGTTTGTGCCGAAACCAGCGTTGATAACGCAGGGCTGTGTTAGTTATTGCTGGGCAGTGCTCACATAGAGCCAAGGCCTCTTCTGCT
>JAVKLA010000062.1:14127184-14163801 GCA_034782735.1 Sagittarius serpentarius | reverse complement strand
GGAGAATGAGTCCCTTGGTTTGCTTCGCTTGTGTGCGGCTTTTGCTTCACCTGTTAAACTGTCTTTATCTCGACCCATGGCTTTTCTCATTTTTACTCTTCCGATTCTCTCCCCCATCCCACTGGGGGGGAGCAAGAGAGCGGCTGCGTGGGGCTGAGCTGCCGGCTGGGGTTAAACCACGACAGTAAGGTAAAAGGTACCATTTGTATGACAGAACTATGAAGTACTCATTTACAGAATTTCAGTCTTTTCAATAACTAAAAAGGATGTTTCAATAATTAAAAAGATAGTTTAACTATAACTTTCATATTTTATTGAAAATCTCTTTTGAGTCTACTCTAAAAACCATGTCAGCTTCCTTTTCACTCTTATTCTTTGTGTCCATCCAGTAACATGTCACATTTACAGTTTCCAGTAAAAAAAAGAAAAACAAACTCTGAAGCATACATAACTACTGATTGCTGCACAACACACACCGTTTTTCACCTATACAAATACTCCAGATACAATATTGAAATAAGCATTTTTATTAGTGTTTTAGATTTTAGTGAGGCTTTTGTTTTGTTCTGGAGGGGGCTGTTTGGTTGGTTTGGGGTGGGGGGTGTGAAGGAGGGGGTTGTTTTGTTTTTAAGATAGAAACCCTATTCCTTAACCTAATGCTATTCCTATATCCTGTCACAGGAATCTGTATCAATGAAAAAAGCTTGGCAAAAAAAAGAAAGAATAATGGTCTCCCACCCTCTGCATTAAGGACTGATATACTGTAAAAAATTTCCTGTATTTTAAAATACATTAGGATATTACAGAAAGAAGGGTTTGACATAAGGAAAAAGACGGTTTGGTTTTCTGCAAGACAAGTGCTCTACACTCCTGACAGATGCATCTTTCCTTGTGCCATGACATTTGTTCATGAACCTCTAAAGACTGAGGACCCATGGAACTGTTCATGTTAATTCATTGTTGTAACTACCACCAGCTAAAAAAAAAAAAAAAAAAAAAAAAAAAAAGAGAACTGCATCCATGAACCAAAAGAGAGAGTAGCGGAGTAGCGTGATAATTCATATTGCATTTAGAACAAAGGGAACTGTACTCCTTACTCTCAAACACCACTGTATAGAAACTTAAACTACACTGATTTCTTAAAGAAGTTCCTGAAGTTTTCCAGGAATGTGGTTAGCAATACAGTCAGTTGGCTCTGTTTCACAAGAGATGGGAGTTTTTTTTCAGTTCAGCTGTTAAAAAAATAGAATTCCTTTAATAAAATCCTCCGGAGGTCAGCTTTGCTGGAAGTAAAACTATCAAGCTTCCCATCCTCACTTAGTAACTGTGCACTTGATGCAACTGTAAAACATATCCATTGCTGCAAGCTGTTCTTTTCAGTGAAGTACAAGAGAAAATTTTCCAACTATTTGCAAGCTATAGATCATTAAAAATGATCCCATATGCACAGCCACCAGTAGCATCTAGAGTGACAGTGTTTTCCTGATTCCTTTCTGCAAGCTTCAATTACTCCTTTTAACTTTAGAGTACAAAGACATTCTATAGATAAATTTCAGGTTATGTTATAAAGCTTTGGAAGAGCCTGCACACATTTCTTTAAAGTTTACTGATTCTTCAGAATGACACTGACAATTTTAACCCCAAAAGTATCAAATATTTCTATGTCCCTTTCCTTGTAAACTCTGACTTTACACATTACACTTTCCATAAAGTTACTGCATCTTGCACAGGCTAAAGCATTTTCTAAAAGGAATAAAAAAAAAAAAAAAATCTGCGAGGGCCACCTGATGTTTTAAAAGAGGTAGGGAATCAATAAAGAATAACTGTCTGACTTCAGACAGTTTTCAGATGGAAGAAAATGCAAAGCTTAAGAACCTGTACTTCATAATAAAACACAACTACAAAGCTGTAACATACAACAAAAAGTAGAAATACCCGTCTCCTTTCAGACAAAGCCTGTGTTCACAAACTCTGTGGGCCTCAAGCATCAGCCAGAGCCACGAGACTTCTGTGAGAGCTGAAACAGGTAAAAAAGCCCAGCTTCAAATAGGACTACAAAATATTTTGGAGTTAAGCAATGTCATCAAATCCTAAGGGAAGAGTCACAACAAGTCATCTGAGGTTACAGTTGGATAAAAATCTTCCAAGCAGTCGTCTTGCCCAGTCTTTCAGGAAAGAAAGGACAACCAACGAGCAGCTCAGCAGCAGTCTCTACCCACTGGCACTGCCACTGCTGGATCTCAGCATCATCATCATCTATTTTTATAAGCAAAAAGCAAGAGACTTCCAGATCCATGTTTTTAAGAAATGTTTAAACCTCGTTTATTTCAACCATCTAAAAGTCTCAAAAGCCAATAAACTGTTTTTCAGAAGTATTCCAGTTTGAAATCTATCTTCCACCAGCCTTATTTCCCACGTTATGTCCTGCTCCTTGTTTAAAATAAAACTAGATGACATCACTTTACATGCCCAAGGATTTCTCTGCTTTCCTGTCCTCTGCAGGACACTCTCTCCCTCCCTCCCTCCCACTTGAAGACCAACTCAGCAACCTTCTTCCTCCCAGCCACACACACACCATTGCTTTTCCCTCACCATACTGAGGAGGGTCCCAAATCCCCATCCCCCATTTCCCCCTCCGCCCAGTCCATACTACAATCACCCACCCAGTCTTCCATCCCATCTCTCACGCCAGAAGCCTGGCCCCCCTTTTGCATCCCTGGTGAGGGCTTACGTACACCTCCATCGTCTCCTCAGTGCCAAATCGTTCTTTTCTTGCAGACCGAGATGCAAATCATTATGTGAGTTAATATTTTAAAACCAAAAAAGGGATGGTGATCCTTTGAGGCCGGAAGGTAACCACTCATTCAAGGGAACCACGGACTGATTTAGGTTCTACAGACATAAATAGGCAGTGAAGTTGATGGTGCAACTATTCATCTACTCTTCCAGTCATCACCAAAATGAATAAAATTCTACCCAGAGATGCCTGAAAGAATTCTTAAAATTTTCAGATTAACCAGTGCTTCCAGAGTTACCATAGCGGGGTCTTGCACAGAAATGCCATTCAAAGCAAGACACCATTTCAACCAGCTGACAAAGGAAAAAACAATCAAGTGTCAAAATATTTCTGGGTTTATATTGCTGTTAATTCAAGACTAAATGTAAAATAATGATAAAATGCAAAACTTCCACTCTAACAGTCATTGTTCAATAATTCTCTGTAATTTTGAATCACAAGTTTAATAATCATATGTGAGAATGGATAATATCATACAAAAGACATCAAATAAATGCGAGTTAAAATATCAGAACTGAACAATCAGTAATAACATCTTATTTAAATTTAAATAGGCAGTTCTAAAAAAAAAAAACTAGGGGAGAAAAATATCTAACAATTCACTGGGAAAATTAACTATGAAACACACACATTTAAAGTTTCTTGCTCTCACCTTTATTGTTATGAATATATTAATCAAACCATGATGGTAAAATGAGATTAAAGTATGAAAGACCCTGCCCCAAGGAACTGATGACTCAAGCATCAGGGCAGCATTTGAGGAAGCTAAATATTAAGTAAATAAATAAAATCCTCAACTGCTATCTTCCTCCTCTTCTTGTGGCAACACCGTTATGAAGATATCCACCTATCAAATTGCTGGAAGGAGGGAGGGGAAAGAAATGGAAAGCACTCTAAGTTTGTTCTGTTAATTTTTTTCCACCTAAGCATCTGCTATTGGCCTCTCCTAGAGACAGGCTACAGCATAAACCTAACAGCTTTTGTTCTGACTCCCCCCCTTACAGACATTCTTATGTCACGTTACGGTGGAAGAACTTGCTTTCTCTGAGACAATTTCCATTTTGACTGAGAACGGGAAAGAAGAGAACAGAAGAGAACGGTAACAACATACCAAAAGAAACCTTATTTGTAGCTCCTCTTCTGCGCAGGTCACAGCCTGCACGCAGGTGCCCTCAGAAGCTTCCAGCAGAAGCCGGCACCTGCGCTGCCAGGGCTGCCTTACTGTCCGCTCACACCCCGACTTGCGGGAAAAAAAGGTTGGACGCTGCCCCGTGCACCCTTGGGACCTGCAGGTGTTGCCCTATAGCAACTTCAGCACCCGCAACACCCCTGAGGCTGGGCAGAGCTCCACAGCCAGCTGACTATCCAAATGCAGGGGCTAGCACAGCGACAGGATTCACATCCCCGTCTGGTCCAGCTCCCTCCTTCCTCAAAACCCCAACCTTTCCGTTAGTAATCAGCATTACCTTCGCGAGCACCATGGGGGGTGCTAGGATGGATGTCGCTGAACGTGTCTCCTCCTCCTAGCCTTCCCAAAACAAAGTGGGACCTGCTCTCCTGCAAATCTACGCAGTGAGTTAAGTAATGACGAAAGTCATGTTTTTCCTAATTTCTCCTTTGATTATATGTTAATATCACTGGGGCTTTATGGTAAAAAGTGAAATATGGTAGATTTTTCAAGGATATTACTTTTAAAAAAAATCCTGAGAAAGTCAGGGAAATACATGAGATTACAAACTTGTATCAGCATTTATTTGGGAGAAAAAAATAGCAATTCTTACAACGATGCCTTAATGCTGCCTATTTAATTGATGAGGCAAATCTATCAACATTAAGTTTTAGATAAAAATCAAGCAGATTCACAGAATACACCTACTTCCATGTATTTCTATACATACATAGCACAAATCTTTCCTTTTTAAAACCTGGTAGACCAAGAGATACAAACCAGAAATCCATCATGAGCTCAGAACAAAATACTACCCCAGATTTGACAACAAGCGGGAGTAACGGCATATTCATGTTTGTGTGGCTGTGCATGCACAACAGCACAATAAAATACACAGACTAAAAGAAATTCATCCCTGGTTGTTAAAAAAAGAATTATTCATATGACAAGTTAATTTTGATAGAGAAAATAAGATAATTGTTTGGGCTGCTTAGAAATGTGTGTCTGAAGTGCTAAAAGTCCATGACAGATTAATGGGCAAAATACAGGCAGGACAGCAGAGAGTTTACCGTAAATGAAGTACATCACACTTCTGACATTTTTCCTATCGCATGTAGCACACATATACACATACGTACTCATTTACAATACCCTAGTGCTTGAACTAAATTAAACCATTTTCTAACTCGCTCCTAAATTGGCCAATTGTAAGAAGCTAGGCTGTCTGATCTATTTTAAAGAAAGACTCATTAAGCAGTAGCCTCTGTTTCTTTCTCTGCAGTACACCGTGAGATGCAGTTAATGATTTGAAAAAGAATCTGTAGGCTGTAACTTATGATCCATTTGGGTCAAAGTTTCTATTGAACTTGTTTATTTTCATTTACAAGAGATCTCAATGTCTTGTACAAAAGATGGTTACATTTCTTGGTCAATGTCCTTTCACTGATAGCCCATTGGATCTGCTGAGACTCTGTATCAAATGAAACTTGCATATCATATGAAATTTGCATATTTTGGGGTGTCCTAATCAAAGGCCAACATAGTAAAATTGTTTCAACTTGTTGATATACATTAAGGTGTAATCTAATACTTCGCTGCTTGGAAAATACTCATAAGGAACAGATTTTTCTGAAGTTACTTTATCTTCTGCATACACACAGGATAATTGTGGGAAGCCTATTAGATACTTACCGGTTTTTGCTATGTTAACTGCTTCAGGGCAGATTAATATAAATCTGGTTACATAATAAGCAGTGAAAAGAGTCATGATGAGGCAAAAAGGGGTGATTAAGCTGGCATAAGCAGCCTAACTGTTAAATGCATAACCGCAACAGAAAGAATTCCCTACAACTCTAGGCAGAGAACAGACACTAAAGTGATACTGAACTTGCGCGGATGGAGAGGGGAGGGTAAGGGGAGCTCTACCAGAGCAAAGCACCGGATGAAGAGCAACTGTTTTCACTAAGTAGGATACAACAGGTAAACATTTTCCCATTCATTTCCAAAGCCATTATGTTCACGAACACACCTGCTCTGAGGAGAGGCTTTTGTTTAAAGAAACCGCTAAATTTGCCACATCTGAACACCATCACATTGCTCATTATATTTAACATAACTTTTTCACCAGACTTCTTTAACTGGGAGCCTAGATGGCCAGTCAGCATTTAATTCTGTCCTCCTTTCCAATTGTCTTCAAAGCTACCTGATGAGCCAACACCAGAATTCCTTAAAAGTCAAGTTTTATTACTCCTTCATTCACTGATGCTGCCATCAGGTGTCACATATATATACACATATATAGACACACACAGAAGTATATATATGCTCATGATAAATCCTACACCAATTTTGATGTCAGCATTTCAACCCAGAAGAACTTTGCTGCAACACTGCTAACCTCTTCTCCTTAATGAAAACCAAAACCAGTCAAAGCAACAATTCTAAAAACAAGAGATGCGTCTAGAAGCCATTTCTTAAAAGCCAGCATCTGTTTTGATAGGTTTCCTACCAGATTGCTATGAAAAACTTCCTGCAAAAGTTCTATTATTTTCATTTGCTCTTTCTTGCCAAAATCTGTCCTTTCAAATTTTCAAAGCTTCCTTCAGCTGGTAACTCAACCCAAAACAGCAGCTTGTTCCGCTCTAGAAAAATACGACTCTTTGAAAAGTAGTTATTTACAGTCTCAGATCAGATGCATACGTGCATACTAAGGAATCTGTTCCAAGCAGGTGATTTTCTTTCCTGAGGATGAAATAACTGATGCAGAACACTGGCACTAGTGGACCCTCTTGTTTGCCGAGTAGAGTTGTGTTAAAGGATGGCAACTCTGTTAAACCACAATAGGACATCCTAACTAGGAGGAAAAATAAGATGGAGGTTAAACATTTACTTTCCATTTTTCTTCATTTTGTTATACTCCAGCTGGAAAAGAAATTCTGGCTGGAACACATTGCCTCATTACCAGTTAGAATTACTATCCTTTCTCCAACTCTTTTTCTACATTATCGCCCTTTCAGTTTCTCATAACTACCAAATACAGAGTTCTTTAGAAAATAGCCAGGTCAGACCACTCACTATCTTTCAAGAAATTGAAGGATTATGGAGCAAGCTCCTGACAAAATTGTTGATTGCCCTCCTATTAAGATTCTCATCTGACATAAATGATCCTGAACTTTATATCTCAGCTTTCATTGGATTTCAGCATACTTACCGTCTGCCTCCTCTTGTGGGATGCTATTAACTATCATTACAAACAACTTTTCAAAACGAATATAACATTTCCTAATACTCTGGAGCACTGTATCTGCATGTTGCCGGTACCTCTATTCTAAATTATCCTCCCACTCCACTATTACCTCACCTCCCACTCTCTGCAATAAAAACAAGATTTGCTTGATTTATAAAGGAAGTAAACATACTGTTTCAGTAGTTTATAATAGCATAAAATGGACTGAGTACAGTTCAAGGATACATCTGCACAACTGCTTGATCTATAATTTAACCACATTGTATTATTTCAGCTTTACACTTTAACTGGCTTCGAAAGAAAGCCAGAGAAACTGCATTTTTTATGCAGTTTATCCAAGATGGCGTTGTGATGTTTTCTAACACATAAAATGACATTTGACATAGCGATCAAAAGTAAGTCTCAGAGGACACCAAATAACTGAAGAGTGACATTATTCAGGCTCAACAGGAATCCCATTCTCTTCTTTAGTTTTGTATGAATAAATAAAGATCTCCACCACCACCACCGCTTTATATTACTTGTTTTATTACATATATAGTAAAAAAATCAAAATATTACAGTTTTCCCAGTTCAGTTTGTTCCCAAGACATCCCTGTCCTCACACATTTTTGCAGTTCAGACAAGTTTTGTCTCAGAAGTTCAAAAAACCCCCAATCCAGCTAAAACTCAGCCCATCAAAAACACATTTTTCAGCTAGATCAGTCCCCTGATCTGTTCACAGCGAAGCTACACAATGGCTGGTGCATTAACCAGGTAGGGATATGGGATGTCTGCAGAGAAAAGCAGAAGAGCAGGAGAAAGGGAAAAAAAAAAAAAAAAAAGAGAGAGGGAGAGAAAAAGGAAAAGCACACTGCTGTGCTTTTGGTGGCAGTGCCAGTTCAGGACCATGAGGAGTTCACAGAATTAGTTTCAGGTCCCTGCTTATTTGTGGCCCTGCTTCTCCCAGCTGTTTAAAGCAAGTTTTGGTGAAGAATTATGCTTCCAGTAAAACTAGTCACTGGAACGGGATGTCCAGCATCTGCTAGTCCTTCCTCACTGAGACTTTGAATCATAGCATCACTTGGGCTGGAAGGGACCTTGGAGGTCATCTTGACCAAGTTCTCATTTAAAGCCAGGCCGACTTTTACACTACATCAGGTCACTTAGGGCCATGTTCAGTCAAGTTCTGAGTATCTCCAAAGAAAAACCGAAGACAGATTGAGACTGCATTTGTAATTTAAGAGAATACCTGCTGCATGCCAGCTGCAGGCTAACCATTTGCACTAATCCTCCGTTTTCATATTTTTATTTATGCTCACTTATTTAAAGAGTCAGTAGAAGCACCAGCTTCAACCTCGTATCATGAGGAGCCAATAATAGAGAGCAAAACAACAAAATCACCACCTCAGCTCTCAATAACATAAGGATTTGGGGTTTCAGGAGAAAAAAAAAAAAAAACACAAACGCTTTTGAAGAACTGAAATGCAATCATTTTAAGGGAAACAGAACTTTCTCACAGCCTTTTGCATCACTTCACCTTAGTTAAACAAACAAACAAAAAAAGCACATGTTCTGACTATGGAAAATGCCATAGCTTCACTGGAAAAGAAAACTACAGGAGAAACAAATTATTATGGCTGCTAAACACCCCCCACTTTTGAAGCAAGCTAGACAGATACTTGCCTGAAAAATGACTCGGCTAGTTAGGCTAGGTGCAGACAGCTCTCACCAGTCTAAATAAATCTTAAGACAGGGAATTTGAGGAAGCTGATGGGGCAGCTCCAGTGACAGCAGAGGAAAGATGAAGAGTAGTGGAATGAGGTTGCTTCTGTCTCATTCACTCCTATTTCCTTCCAGCTCCTGCCTACAAAGGCGAGAAAAAATGGAGCGGTAGCCAACAGTGCCAGCACCAGCAGCGAGAAAGAATTCGGCACCTGAGACCAGAAGAGCCTCAGGTGCCCCACTGATACTGATTACCTTTCTCCTACCACTGCCCCTAAGAGACATAAGAAAAGATTTGGTTTATTTATAATGCTGTGTATGTTGAAAACACCTTTGTTGACTGGAGATCAACATATTTATAGCTTATTAAGTAAACAGGATCATTCTAACAAAGAACAAGCCACTGGGACATATTCCAAGGGAGAAAAATACATAAAACCAGATGCTTACAATCAATTTAGTTTGTTTTCAGAACTATGTAGTAACTGCACAGTTATGGCAACCTCCTTTTATTGATTTATTTCACCTTTAAGAAACATTTCAGGGAGACTAAAGTGTTTCACATGTACTTAATGGGATAAACAGCCTTTTCATCTGTACTTCAAGGCATCCAATCCCTAGCCTGCATTGCTAGGGACTAAAAGATATTATCATCTGACAGCTCTTCATGGACTTAGTATAGTACAGCAGAGTGTCCTGAGTAAAATCATACTAAGAACTCTTCCAGATACCTCTCCATTCCAAAGGGTTCGTTTCATTACCACACGCTGACTCTGAAAAAAGTAGAACACACAAAATAGATTGAGAGGCTGACTTGGGGAAAAAAAACCAGGAATAAGTGATGGAGCCTCTCTGGCTAGTCACACATATAAACCTGCATTACTTCCAAGTTGGATACCTAATTAAGACTACTTAAGACACATTTATTACGATTTTCATGAAGGCTCATATTACTTTGATCAAAATGTGCTCAGACAATATGGCACACCTCATACATGCAATGAACTTTCACATTAGCTTCCCTCCACCCCTCCCTGCTGGCATGTTTGGCAATATTATCTGACCAGCTTGGCACATAAATATGTTGAGCACGCTTGCATACTCATGATACGTGCACGCATGCGTATCTTCCTCTCTGCTCACTACTCTGCCCATACCTTTCGCTCAGGTTAAAATTCCCATTCATACAGTCGCTCTACTCAAAAGCACACAACTACTCTGTTCCTGAAAACGTGATATACTGTAACCACCCCTCCTCACAAACTCTTGCCTTACCTCTGCTCATTTTACGTAAGTTATACCATAATTTGTGAAATGCTGTAATAAAGCAATCTTAGGTAGAGTATTGGATCCCATGACTTTGGATTTGTTGGGATTTTCTGTTGATCATGTCCTACACTACTACTACTTTAATGAAGGTAAAGCATTAATAAGAATACCATAACCATAGATTTAGCGCTCTTCTTTCCATTGGGAAGACTCAAAACCAAAAAGGGTAGTTAAACTATGAAAAAAAAAAATCAAGAACCCAGCCTGTCACCTAACAATGGTCCTTCTAGGCTCCCCACCTTATGACAAACCAAATTATTTACATAACATAGTAGCAAATTTACACTATTTCTTATTTTGGTTATTCATTTTTCAGTATTGTTTGCAAATACTTTTGACTGTGGAGTGACAAGGTCTCTGTGGCCTCTCTCCTTTCTCATCAGTAAACATCTTTAGACAATATAAATGTTCGTCAGCATCTCTATTTCACTTTTCTTCCTGTAACGCATTATGGGAAAGTAGTCGTCCTCTTCCCTTCTTCACGTTTTAGAAAAGCACAAACAGTGTCTCAAGGTACAAACAGAAGATACATCCATAACTAATTTAAAATCCTTGGAAAGATTTTTCTTGCACAACTTTGAACAGAAATCCTTAAGTAAAAGGACTGCAGTCCTAGGAAAGCACTGCTCTGCTTCTTGTCATTTGTATTGAACCATGAAAGATTTCAAGATTCATATGAAAGTAATTATTTTTTAGAACATCACAAATATAAAAATATCTCAAGTATCTGGAGGCAAACTGCAGACTTGACCATCCCTTTTACATGGGTGTCAGCACAGCAAATACCGGTCAATGCATGGATGTTCAATGAAGGAAAAAGACCTACAATGGAGTCCAGAAATTTGTCCATTTTCATAACAAATAACCCATATATCACAATGGCATATTCCTTTATGAAAGTCTCTGCAAATACTTTGTAAAACAACTTTTTACTGAGATAAAGAAGAAAAAGCCTGCACACTAGGGCAGCAGATATACTTGTGGAATTTATTAAGTTCAGCATAAATGCTAAGACTAAATGAGCTTCTTTAATTTCCATAATGAAATTGTTTTTGTAAAGTTAAAAATACTGTAATGAGGCCAAAACGGTGTGCTTTCAGAGACTCCCATGGTGAAACAAATGAGATTTTAGCTTCTCTAATTGGGCATACTGCAAGCTGGGCTTGATGCTGTCCTCAGCACAGGATGTTTGTTATCCCTAACAAAAAGAGGTCTACAGCTGTCAGCATAATACCATATAGCTTTTCTGAAGCCAAGCCATCAGGAGGAAGGCTGCTGCTCTCTGACTGGGACCACCCAAAGGGAGAGATCAAGTAGAGAACAGCTCTACTCTTCCCTGATTAAGAAGTTATTCGTAAGGTAATTTGTTTACAGCTATCACAGAGAAGCTTTTGAAGCAAGGATTGAGTATTCCCAGAATCCTCTAAGAGAATTTTATTTGATTAAATAATGAATATGGATATTCCCTTATTCTTTCATTCCCACCCACCCCTTTTCCTCTTGCTTATTAGATCTCATTACCTGGCAATGCAGGCCTTAGGAGCCTGCCTGTTCCAGCAGGAAAAAAAAAAAACGTTAGAGGCATTGCGTAGTGTCTGTACTGCCAAAAATCTGTGGGTTTCCTGCCATGTGCAACACCACAGTGCCGACCTCTAAGCCTTTAAGAACTTGAGACTCATTTTGAATAAACACTATTTTCATTTTTCCCCTACACTTGTTTTCAGGTGTAAGCAACAGAAAAAACTACCCAACTTAACCATTTTGCAGCAGAAAAAAACAGCCAGCTAGTTCTTTCACAACTAAACCATGACCTCATCTTTGAAGCAAGAACAATAATTCTATAGAGGAAGAGAGCAGAATACTATTCAGGGTTGAAACAGAGGGAATGTGACCATACATACTTTAAACAGCTAAACACAAGAATATTTAATTCTGATTAGTTACATGAGGAAGAAAGACTTCCCTATAAACGCAGGCTGATGGAGATTATTACTCCTTTGATCTAAAGCTAAGCCATCATTGTAAGATCAAACTGTTTAACCCACGCCAGAACATTTTACTGGACTAAAAATGTCAAACCATAATTTTAAAGCTACTTCCTTACTTACTATTTTAATTTTACTATAATGATTCTGTTCATTGTTTCATTGTCACATTCAGAACGTTCACGTATTTTTATATCTAGCTTTTCATTCCTTTCCTGGTTTTCTGCTCTGCTTTCACTCCTCAAGCATTCAATTGTCAACCTGCTACAGACAAAAATGGGATTTTTTTTTTTACAGAAAGGTTTTCGGAAGCTTGATAGTTACCACATGTTCCACAACTGACCCCTCTGCTGACTCACAAAAATATAGGGAATACAGCCTTTATAATGAAAGAGCAAAACATTATGATGAACAATAAATAAAAGTGAATTAGAAGTTCAATAGAGGTTAAAAAAAGCAATACAAAAAAAAGAAGGCACAGGAAAAATAACAGTATTATAGGCAAAACTTTAAACCATCAAAATCAATGACTTTTTGCAAATGGTTTTCATCTTTTTGCTTAGGTTTTGGAGAGTGCAAAAGAGTGTAGCAAAGCTGCACAGAAGGAATGAGAAATAAGGTTCTCCATCAGCAGTCAGAATGTTGCCAGAATTGTATAAGGCATCCATTTTAAAATATATCTCAGCAGCTAAACATTTAGGAGCTCTTGTGAAATAATGCTCTTCAACGTATTTCCAAGACCCCCGTGTACTGCATTAATATTTTGTAAGGGAACGTAGGGAAATATTATCAGGAGATAAGTGAATCATTAAGGTTTTTTACTTCAATTCAAACTTTATTCATTAAAGCCTCCCAAACAACCTCTACAATACATGAATCAGATTTAAATAATGAGATATTTTAATTAATTTGAACTTGGAACTTCACTTTGTATCACAGAAACCTTCTTAGAGGATGCTCAAAAGAGCAGCATGGGGTAAAAGCAAAATACCACATTACTAGAAGTTCAAAGAAAACATATCTTGAGAGCTTCCTACAAAGACAAGGATGATTCCAAGGAAAAATAAAGAATGGGAAATTTATTACAAGCTTTTGTACAACTGATTTTAAGAGTATCCAAGAGTACCTATCTTTGTGTCTGCTATGACACAGCAGGCTAGACAAAAATTGTATGCTTACTGCATACAGTTTCTTAGTATGTGCAGTGAATTATTCAAAGGTTTTGAAATTTAGGTTTTGAAAGAGCACAGAAAGTCTGAGCAACTCCTCCTTGTATACCTACACAGCACCGTAAGAGATGTAGATTACACAGCATGGTAACATTAGCTGAAACAAGGGTCTAGATTATACAGCCTAAGGGACAAACATGAACAGTAAAAAACAAACTGCCTCCTGAAATAGGCACAAGATGAGATTGTAACTGGCAACTGGCTGTTGGTTTCCAGAAACAACAATACCAAATGATGGATGTACTGGAAAAAAAATTAGAACATATAAAAATATGAATCATATCAGTGTTAATTATTCTAAAACTGTTTTTCCTAGACCATTTGTGTCTTAATATTTAATTCAGATCTAACAAATCTACTAATTTATTTTGGTTAGCCCTTAAAACAATAGGATATCTTCTAAAATCTCTCTCTTATGCTTGCATTATAAAAGGCAAAAATGTTTAAGTGCAAAATATCTTTGCCCCACTGTTTTCCTTTTACGTATTCTTACTACGATGAACAAATTACATTGTCCCATCGACAGGCACATCTGAACAAGATCTATTCTGACACAAAGCAAATAATAAATCTCTCCCTGTAATGAGTTCTGCTTTCTAATAAATTCACCCATTATTTTAGTCTAGAAGATTAAATGTTATAAAATCTATAATACGAGGCACACACAAAATGTACATACATATACACAAACTAACTTTGGGGTTAAACCACATCTTGGTATTCACATTATTTCACAAATAACATGTCACCTTTATTTAAGCTGATCAGACCAGCATTTTTTTTTTCTATCAACTGAAGCATCTAATTTACTTTCATTGACCATCCAGCAGTATAATGTACCACCTGCTTATTGTGATTCTCTCTGGCTAGACATTTTAAAAAAAAGAAAGAAAGAAAGAAAAAAAAAAAATCCTTTTTCTCCCCCATTCTGTAATTTAACTTTGTACAAATGTAATCTTAAATTCTTCAATTCTCTGAGGCATTCTGTGAGTGGAAATGCTGGGATTTTTACAGCACCACATCTGTGCATGCACATTGTGATTAATATAAGACAAATCCTTTAGGCATATTGCAACTGATGCAGCAAAGCTGAACTTAATTGAAGCACTGCAAAATTACCTGGTTTTTCAACTGCTAATTTATTTGTTCACAGCCAGACAGGTATAGAAGATAAAGCACTTTTTTTCATTGCTATATGGAAGTAGAAGATGCACATATGGTGGTAAAAGGGCAGAAAACAGTGTTATAATAGATTCTAAAATTTTGGAAATAATTTGCTTCCTAGTACAGTTTAATATTTTAAACAACTTAACATCCTTTATAAAGTCTAAGTCTTAATGTGAGGAGGAATCCTATCTAGTCAAGTTTTCTTTGCTATTTTTGTCCCCATCTAAGACTATTACTGTTGATCTGTAAACATTCACAACCTCACCAAATGCTAGTTCATACTTTACTGCTGAAAAATCAGAAAAAGGAGCCAGAAACATGTTATGTTCAGTCTGCTACTTCATTTTGGGTTAAGAGACTACAGTTTTGACAGTAGGGCCATCTGCTGTTAACTTTCCTTCTCATCATAATACCAGTCCAGTCAAAAGCAATTAAGTGTGTTTTGCCATTATAATATGTAGATAATTATGATAAATTACAGTTTTTAAATCAGCCTCAAATTATGCATATGGTAGGTATTTTCCTTGCAGTTACTGATGTAAAAAAATATTCTTGCATTTGCAAAATATTTCAGCTATTTTATTGATGATGTTAGTTCTGTAATGAGATATCTACAAGGAAATTTCTTAGGCACAGAGCCTGACAGTCATTAGAAATCTATTTATATCTCAGCAAGACATTTTGCCAAGTAGATAGAGTCGTAACATTCTGCTCTGCCATTATACAAAATACTGAGAAAATGGTCTATTTTATTGTGTGACAAAAATCAAAAACATACACAAACACACAAATAAGTAGCCAGAAGAATATTTTAGGTTTTGTTACAACAAGGAATTATTCAAGAGGCTAAAGCACCTGATAAAAAGATCACTTTAAGAATTACACACTAAAGCTCTTTTCTGTCAAGCTCCCTTTGACATCGCTCCAGTGACCCCCAGGAGTAGCCTGGCATAAATAAGCAACAATTTAAAGTGGAGTCAATAAAAATTCCTCTTCTACTGTAATGCTGGATTTATCTTGAGGGTACTTTTTTGACTGGGGGGGGGGGGCGGCATCATATTGTCATACTTTCTCTGAAGTTTAACTGAAAAATCACCACTGCTAATAAATTATTTTTTTTTTAAATAATGTTTCCTCAGTATTTCCTTGCTAGTGAATGGACTTCTCGAGAAACAATCAGTCCCTGCGATGCGACCACAAGCTTTTCGTGACCACACCAGCACTGAGTGATAATCCAGGACCCTTCATCCATCTAATTCTTGCCAGCAACGTGCTACCCGCTATGAAAGCTGGCTCATAAATCCTGAGCACTAACAGCAACCGGCAGCACCCGAGTCATGGCAGGCCAGAGGAACAAGGCAGAGAGGAAGGCAAAAAAAAGAAAACATGACACAATAATGCAGGCAGCAGCAGAATCGAATCTCAGCTCTGTTAAACACACGGAGATGGTGTCTGTCTGGCAATGGCCTTATCACCTTCTCCTCATTATGGCCATGCAGTGTTCAAATACAAGTCAGAAAGAGAAAAGTTAGCAAGAGATAACTATCAATTCAATTGACTTCAAAAACTTCCAGTCAAAGACATGGATGGTCTGAATTGATATTTAAATCTTTTCGCTCGGACAATGCAGCAGAGCAGTATTTCTGCGAAGCAGCAATACAGAAGGAAAACCAGTGGTCAATATATGCTCTGCTTAAATGTCAGCTAGCTTGCTCTTCAGCTGTGCTTGCAATCACCACACAGATTCAGAGACAGGAGATACCAACAAAACAACAGCAGAATATCCCTATCTGTGTCTTCTGATTCTGAGCACTTCAAGAAAGCAAAGGATAAGATCTCTGACTAAAAGGAATGGAGCCCTTACATAATTCTGCTCGTAGAATAGATGTGTTTTCTCTCCATATCTCTCCGGTAGCTGAGTCACTGCCGTTAGCAGCTGCCAGTGCATTACCATACTTTTTTCTCCTTGGCAGGACAGGCAAATTGCTCCCCACAGAGCAGATGCCACTCAACATGGCAAAAGGAACTGCGCTGAGCATAATTTCTCTTCCCATAACACTAAGTTGTTTTCAAAATGTTTGGTTTCCATCAGGCCACTGCTTGGGGTGCGCTGCGGCTTCTAGATTTGTCTTCTTTCGAGCGTAACATTAAGTTGTACTCAATTTCCATAATCAATTAAGAAAATGCAGTGGATATTTTTATTTCAGAACTGCTACAAAATTTAACAAACCAATTGAAAAAGCTCTTGTTAAAAAAGCTATTGAAAACTTAACGTTTAGCTAATTTATGTTTAGAAGATTAGTTCTGCAAGGTATCACAAAAACTAAATTTTGCTACTCAATATAGTTCTGTACTAAGGATTTCAGAATAGAGTACCTGGATTGCAAGGCTTCACGTCCATCACAGCAAGACATTGTAATTTTGAGTGGGGAGAGCTGCATGTAGCCTATAAACTGCGGTGTAAAAATAACACACATAAAAAGTCTATCCACACCTTGGCTGCTGCTTCAAAAGGAATTCTTTTGCCCTTTGTAAAAAATTCCATTTTCTAAATAAAACCAAGAGCTGCAGCCTCTACTTGACTAATTAACTTGAATTCATGCACAAGTCAGCCCACCCTCAGCCGCTAATGCAGGTGTCTGTTCAGAAGCATGCAGAATGACAAAAATATTCACTGAAACTTTTTGGAAGCAGCAATGCTGATTTCTACCTCCATAAAAACATATGTCAAGATCCAGAACAGCTAAACAGAAATGCAAATAAAATTCAGCATGAAAAGTCTTCCTTTTAAGCAGAGAAGCTCTCAGCATACTTTTACCACCAATCTGCTCTCAAAAAACAAATCTTACAACAGAATATAATTAGCACCATAGCCACAATTAATAATGAGTTAAAGGGAAATTGATTTAAACAACACAACAAACTAAACAGACCTGGGGAAGCCATCTCAATGGGGATGTTTCACTTTGGTTATAGTCTTGTACGTGCATTTTTAGTGTTGCATGAATAATAATTGGCATGACTGTATTCCAGCTAAGAGACACTAAACCCAAACTACAGTTCATATAACACTGGTACCTCCAGTTTACAGACAAAATTTTCCTTTTCTAGCACTCTGTATTCCAGCTGTGGGCCAAAAGGATGTCAAGATAGGAAGCCCACCCACAAGTACTTCAAGCACTTAGAAGAGGGAATACAACTCGAGCGGACCATGGCACTTGAACAATTCCCCAGTACAGCTACAGGTACCAGCATGTACAAATCTAGGGAGGAAAAGGGAAAAGAAAAAAAAAAAAAACCACCACAACCCACCAAACAACATTTTTTCACTGTTGTCCTTTAAAATACTTACATTTGAGAAGGGAGAATGTTTATTATTAAACCAGGTAAGATACATAGGACAACACCTGCAAAACATTATCCATCATTAATGCCTAAGTGACCACTTTTGGCAGCTAAGGCAGAATGAAGATGTGCTCCCTAGAAAGCGATGCCTTGGTGCTCTACGTCAGCAGAGCAAGAGCCTGGATCTCTGTGAATACATCAAGCTTATATCTGCTCTTCAGCAACCAATTTGGGAGCAATTTTTTTGGTAAGATGGAAAGCAGACAGGATGTTTGAGTGAAGCCCTCTAGCACTAAACTCTTCTTAAATCTAAAGAGTGACATGCAAATGAAGTCAAAAACTTGAACTCTCTGAGACAAAACTTAAAAGATACCAGGCTTCACCACCTTCACTTGCATCAACTGATTTTCAGATTTTGTCAAAGCACCTATTAATCTCACTTCCATGGCATTTCAAACATTTTCCACAAACCCTACTAAAAGCTGTAAAGATCTACTGCAAGTTGTAGTGCTTAGTAATGACTGAAAAACTCTGACATCTCTGATTAAAAAAATCAGCTTCCCTATTTTATTTTACATTGAGGTCTTCTGTATCAAATAAGCTGTGGTGCAACTCTCTACGAGCACTCAGAAGGAACTATTAGCATTGAATAACCATCTTTAACTCTCTTCTGTAACTGCTCCCTCTCTTTTGGTCTGTGATGCCTCACCAGTGGCTTCGTCTGCCTGAAAGCTCCCTTCTGCCATGAGCCTGGCAGCCAAAACCCCTGCGGCACTGTGAGGGAAGTACAAAGCCGGCTGGAGAAACCTCTGGCACAACCTTTCAAAAAGATACTGCATCAATCTTCCTGTCAAAGACACCAACTAACACGGGAGAGTGATGTCCAAGCACACAGAACAATGCTGGGGGGGAGAGGGAAAGATGCTAAATTCACCTGTTTGGTGTACATAAAAAGGAGAGAAACTCAACATCATTTAAATGCCACTGGACTTGTATTGTTATCATCTGTTCTCACCCTCCACTGACCCAGTTATCTGTGTTCCCAGGCAGGCACAAAGACCTTGAAGCCCTCAGTAATACCAGCAGCGCAGTAAGCACCTCGCAAGCAGCAGGCTCCCCCCTTTACAGATGGGCATCTGTGACCACTGGAGTTAAAACACACAAAACATGCTTACCGAGTTGCATGCTTTGGCACAAGATCTGTCATTTTTGCCCTCGGAGCACTGCGTATGCCTGAAGTGCTTTGAGATAGAGCAGGAATCACTGCATCCCCAGGAAAAATACTGTGAGTGTGTTATTGTCCCAAATCTATCAACTAACAGGATTTACAAAAAAAATCTACCTAAAAGCACGACTTGTTCAGTACATCTTAGCACAGGCAACAGTGAAAGTAAAGTCTCTACCTTATTCTGTTTTCAAACCTACCCAATTAACAGATGAAGGAACAAGATAATCACACACCAACAGTTCTGAGGACTACAGAATTATTTCTTCATGCTACAAATACTATGTAGAATAAAAAAGTAGAACTAAAAGATAAGTGGTTTTCTATGCAGGTCCTCACTTGCACTGTACTTCTTATTTAATGATTGTCTTTGCACATACAGGCGTACAATAGAGCACCTCAAATACCTTCAAAATGCAGACTCTGTCTGTGAATCCTTCTTAAGCAGATTGTCTTCTGGAAGAGGGTACTGTCATTACTTTTGGATGCCTGTTATCCAAGGTCAGAAAATCGTAAGTCTTTAAGCAACGCAGGAATGAGCAATAAATTGGCTGACAATGCTGTCCTTTAACTCAGATTCAACACTAGCCCTGGCCGTGCCCACTTCCAGCACATGGTAATATGCTAACACAAGAGAAATGGAAATCTTCTGTGTTCCTTTTGCATTCTTTATAACATTGATTCAGATCCTTGGCAAAAGAAGCAGAAGCAGTAAAAGCAGAAATATTCACCCAGAGTATCTGAAAAGTAAAGATAAATTTCAAAATGCCTTACTCATGGTTTAAAATAAAAATCTGCTGACATCTGGTATGGATCAGCTGGCTGAATTGCTTTGATTACTCATCCACAGCCAAGTTCTTTTTTATTTATTCATTTACTCATTTATTTCATGGCTATAAAAATGTGTTTCATAATAAATATGGAGAGTGACAACACAATGCTGATTAACAAATATGATGTTCTCAATTTCTTTAACAGATTTCAGTTTTTAAAAGGAATTGTGTGTCTGCAAAAATGTCAGTCCTAAATTTTATCCATGCCTTTGCTGTCACAACTTGTTTTTGCATTTCTTTGGATACGCTAAATTTATAGGTGTTGACAAAGTATTAAGAACTACAAGAAGAAAGTGTCTGTGCAGAGCACTTCTATGAAATTGTATTATAAAGGCTCATTTTCCCCTAGCACACAACAACCCTCAGCTGCAAATCACAGAAGGCTAAGAGACTGTTCTGGGGAAATACAAATACAGGCACGCGTGTATTCACTCTGCTCTAAGCACCTACTTAGAGGCCACCAACAGACTGAGCTTATCACACCTCTGATCAGACCTAATGTAGTATATCCGCATGAACGAATTTCCCAAAAGAAGCAGAAAGTACCCCAAAAAACCCCAGACCCCAAACAACTACTTCCTGGAGAAGACTCAGTCAAACTGAAAAATATTAGAAACATACAACAGTTTGGGCTGAAGGGGACTTCAGGAAGGTACAACTCCTCACTCCAAAAAGGGCAACTCTGATGCCAGATCAACTTGCTGAGGGTCTTACTGAGTTTTTAACATCTCCAGAGTGGAGGTACCATAACCTAACAGCCTTTTGCAATGTTGACCACCATAAATTTTTTTTTCCCCTGATTGAACTTCCCTTGCTGCAGCTTTTGGTTGTTTTGTCTTCTCCTTTTAATAAGCACCTCGAAGAAGAGTCTTGCTCCAACTTCTCTATAATCTCCCTTCTGACAACTGAAGACAGCAACTAGAGTTTCCCCTCAGACTTCCCCTTCAGTCTTTTATTCTCTATATTGAGCCAATCTAGCCCTCAGCTTTTTATGCTTCAGCTCTCTTTATCTTGGTGTTTTGCAAAGCTGCTTTCTAGCCAGGGAGTCCTCAGTGTGTAGTGTTGCATGGGGTTGTTCTATCCTAACTGCAGGAATTTGCATTTGCCTTTGCTAAAGGCAAGGTTCCTCCGAGCCCGTTTCTTCAGCCTGTTGAGAGCACTTCTAACAGCAGCCCTGTGCTCCAACAAATCGACTACTTCCCTCCAAAAGAGCAACATAAGGTAAACTTACTGAGATTGCATGCCATAGAATCATACAGGTTATTATGGAGATGTTAAGCAGTACC
Source organism: Sagittarius serpentarius (assembly GCA_034782735.1). NCBI lineage: Eukaryota > Metazoa > Chordata > Aves > Accipitriformes > Sagittariidae > Sagittarius > Sagittarius serpentarius. Next base: position 14,142,486 of record JAVKLA010000062.1, on the reverse strand, counting down.
AACTCCAGCATTGAGCCCTATGGAACTACTGGGTCACCAGTAACTGGCAACCAGCTGGACTTCAGCCCACTGAGCCTAAGCCTTTGAGCCCAGCAGTCAAGGCAGTTTTCCGCCTACCTTATAGCCTGCCTAATCAGTACCTCAACAGTTTAGCCACCAAGATATTACTAAACCCTGAAGTCCAGGGTCCTAATCCTGCTGTTCGCCTTCCTCACTTCCCTTATGACCCTAAACTCCATCACTTCATGGTTACATAGCTGGGGCTACCACAGACCCTCACACTCTTCACCAGGTCCTTTTTACTCGTAAGCAGTAGATCCAGCAGATCACCTTCTTTGATTGATGGGGCCAGCATTTGCATCAAAAAACACCCTCAACACATTCCAGAGATCTCCTTGATTGTTTGTGTCTTCCAGCACGTTGACAGGTCAAAGTCACTTGCAAGAAAAAGTGTTTTCAGTCAAGCTTCCTCCAGTTCTGTAAAGAAGGCTTCATACAATTCCTTTCCTCGATCAGGCAGTCTGCAGTAGATGCTCACTAAGACGCATTCATGTTGGACTCTCCTTTGATCTTGACCAAAGCGAATCTGGCTTTGCAAATTCAAGCCACTACTTGGCGTGAAGCACAAGCCTTTCTTCCATCTTACGAGCCAGAACTTCCAAAAGAGTCTGTATTCATCCACTGCAGCACACCCTTCGTGTAAGCTATCCCACACCGTGTTTCTGTGACCCAAAAAGCTCCTGTGATGGTACACAGACTTCTCATTCCTCCTTTTTGCTTCCTTTGCACTGTGTGTTTCTGTACAGGTACTTGAGATGGGCCACCAGGGAAAGTGTGAAAGGCCCGCCTACAATTCTGCCGTTTAAATACTTCTCTGGCCCTCACTCCTCCGCTTCTCTTTGGGCTTCGGTCTCCATTTCCTGGTAAACCAAGGTTAAAGCCCTTCTCCCTAGATTAGCAAAAACAGTTGCACGTGCTACAGAGCAACAACCTTACAATCTTCAAGCCAGGCTGCTCACTTTCTCTCACTATACAGTCATAAAGGGTACCTTGGACAACATGAATCTAGCACACATTGATGCAATGCTTACTTGAATCTGCAAATAACCTGAAAAGACAGTTCTAAAAGATACTAGCACCCATGCAGCTTAATCAAAGCTTTTCAGACAGCTGTTCAAACTTAAGATCGTACGTGAAGCATTCTTCCCTGAGGATGATCCTCACTTTAGAAGGACATTAATTTATGTTCATATTGTTAAAGAACAGATCAACAAAAATCACAGAACTACAAGGTGTACAAGATGCATGGCTGCTCTTGTGATGAATTACTGAAATTGCAGGAAGATGCAGGAAGACAACAACTGTATGTGGTTTGGATGTGCAATTGAGATAAGGATGTACATTACCCTTTAACCACATGTTCCAACAATGCTTCTTTTTCTACTTCTTCATATCTGCATGAAGCACAATTTTCTGGAAAAGCTGTTGTTAAAAACAAGTACAGTAACCTGCTGAGTACTGAGAATGAGCTACTTTTATGTCTGAAACTTCCCACTGCTCCTAAACAGATTTGTGACTCCAAGCAGGCTCATCCATCTCATTAACAAGAAGTACTATTAGGGGAAAGACAGAACCCTCTGAATTTAATTAAAATTCAAGTACATTTTGTCTGAATGCACATTTTTATATACGTTGTTACAACTTTATAATACTCTTCCTTTTGTATGTATCTATCCACTTGTTTACAGGGAAAGAATAATCAGTTAGTATTTTGAGAGAGTGCCATGAAAACGTTCAAATGGGGGGGAAAAAGTTTGCCAAAAGTTTGGCAACACCAGCTTATAGCTTATCTTTGCATGCCATGGCCTACTCCAAAAGTTACCCAGTAGAAAAAGATGCATGTTGATACCATAACTTCAAAGTGATCTTCAAATGTATTAGGCTGGAAATTAAAACGGGTGAGGTGCCGAGGAGCATGGAAATCCACTGATGAATCCTGACTCCTGTTTCCATTATCATTTGTGACTAGGAGGCTGCACCAGTCTAAAATTCTTAATCATACATATTTTTAAGTAACCTTTTAATCTCTTAGAGGAATACTTCACAGTTGCTTTAGCTAACCGGTGATCTTTGTACACTATTTGCATAACGTGAAACACAAAGCCTAGCCACAGTAGTTTTTTTAATTACGTGCTTAGTCAGTATCACCAAACCTGTGATCCCATTTCAAAAGTAAAACTAACAAAAACACTTATTACCAAGAAAATACCCAGAGGGAGAGAGGAGGCTCATGAAGGCGTTGGGGAAAGAGGAGCGGGGAAAAGCTTAAGGATTCCCTTTGCTACAGAAGACAAAGCAGAAAATCAAATCTAGAAGAAATAAGCATAGAGCTAAGCCAAAATGAGTTTCAATTGTTCTTCATCTAAATTCTGAAATATTTCTACTAACATCACTGAAAGCACACTTATTTTTCTTCCCTGCAAAGTCAGGAAGGAGAGGGATTATCTGGAGAGGTTCACTGGACTTAATGCAGTTAAAGAAAAATTCTGCCATCATGCTCAGTGTTGTACATTCTGTTTTGCACAATAACTGACAAACACAAGATTCAAGTAAATAACCGCTTAGCTATAGATTCTCTATCCCTACAAAAAACAAGCTGAAGGCCAGTAAAAAAAGCAATCAAACCAAACCCAGCAGTAACAACTTCAGTGTCATAAAAGCCCCCCTACTTCAGAAGCAAAACCTATCTGAAGAAGCCCATGCAGGTGGTAGGTCTTCTCCTACAGTCCGAGTATTACATACTACACTGGAAGATGAGGGTTTTGAACCAGTGTCCTGAGGTAAATCCCACTGACTTTTACTGCTCCTTCGGTAGAAGAGTATCACAGCGGAGACATTTGTCTTGCTCCTGTTTTGAATTCAATTTCTTCAAATACTTTCTGTGCTACCCAGTCTCCAATGTAAGAAGTTACTGAGGAGACCTTCTGGTCACTCCTGCACACCTGGTGTGGAGCAATTGCAAATTCCAAGAGGCACAGCTACCAAGGATGCCCCAAGACAGCTTCTGGAAGCACAGCTTCTGCAGCCTGGGCACAGCCACCGGCCTGCAACAAAGGCAACCCTACCTGAGGCTGGGAGAACATTTCTCTCTGGCTCAGAGCTTCGTTCTTCACAAGCGGAGTGATAACACTAATTTCATTTGAGCAGGTTGCTACTGTGGCAGAGTGGGAGAGAAACGCAGAGAGGTACAACCAGCCCCATACTTAACAGTAGTGCTGCTGGACTGAATAAAGCAGCACACAGCTCTGAAGCCTCATAATGGACCCACCTGGCCTATCCCTGGAAGCATGCACTGCCCAGTCCAGAGCACTCCATCAGTTTACCTACCCAATACGTGAGGTGACTTCAGCGCCAACAACAAGCTCCTGGACTGCAGTCACACTGTACCTTGTAAGTGGTGATATCCTAAAGTTAGACTGACAAGGTCCCAATGGTAGTACAGGCCCCCGTGTTACAGAGATCAATACCCAGCTCAGAGGCCACACTCCTAAGGCCAAGATGACGGAGGCTGGAAGCCCAACCTCCTAACAGGTTACAGTCTGACCAGGAAAAGCAGCAGCAATGATGACCCTGTGATCTATCAGGGTTCTACACCCTTGAGATCCAGCACTCCAGATCAGGTCCTGGTCAAGACAGCAGACCCAGCACAGGTGATGAACCTCCCAAACATCATCAGGCAACATTCTTTTCTGGGTCAGATCAAGAGGCCATCTAAACTAGCAGAAAACAGCTCATGCTCAGAGAAAGAATGCAAGAAATAAGGCAAGTACGGAACGGTCATTCTCAAGCCTTGCCTTCTGGCTTCCAGTGAAGACTATTGTTTTCTTTTCACTGTAGGCACTCTTCTCTTGAAATTCTACCCCAACAGTGTGCACTGGAAACTGATAAATAACCAAACCCACAATCTTGTCCTATCAGTTCCATGGCTATAAACACCTCACCGTTACAGGAGTAACAACCTTCTAGTTCCTGAGATCCAATACCGAGACTCCCTTGTGCTGACAACACCCGTTCAGTACCATACTTGCATGAGTCATGGATTTGACAACTTAGTGGTATTCCCATATTAGACAGAGGCTGACATTAACCGTGGTACCTAGTATTGTTAACAGGACACCTTATTTCTGGAAAGTCACCGTCTTTTTTCTAATGAAGACAGTTGGCATGACAGTGTCTCACACAAACAAAAGCTGTATGCCAAGGAACACACTACCCATTTCCAGAAGAAGCAGGACCCTGGGAGGGTGGGGCAGGGATAAGAGGGGGGAACCAACCAAGAAAAAAAAAAACAAAAAAAAAACACCAAAAAACTCACCCCACACCACACCACCAGTATGCTGCACACACACACACAAAAAAAAGAAACAAAAAACCACCAAGGAAACCCACAACCCACACACAACAGGCTCTTTGTACTGTTAAATTCACGTGGGAAGCAGAGGGAAAAAACTTTGAAAAGGACTAAACTTCATGGAGGCCTGGTCCCTCAAGTCAGGCTCCCAGAAACTTGTTCAACTTCTGCTTACAAACTTCAGAATTCAGAAACCTTGGAAGTTTTCCACTGCAGTAAAAGGAAGAGCTTTAAAAAACTACAAGACTTTAATTAGACATTAAGTAAGATAGCCTTTTCCCAGCTACATCCCCTAGGATATGTTCAAAGGGAGCTGCATTTCACACACTGAAAACATGAACAATTTTCAACTCTTGTAAACAGCAGTCTGGGGAAAGAGAGGAAAAGAGCATTAACTTTCAAGACTTTGCTTCTACAATCTGACAGAATCAGGCAAGCTGGAAAACTCTACCAACTCTCTCTGAAATACACCACAACATTTTAATTAAAACAGTTTTGTGCTTGTATCTTTGATCTAGGATCAAAGTGATCACCCCATATAAAGCTGAACCAAGTATTCAGGTATTTCAAATGCTGAAGGACAGGCCAACTGAGGATTAAAGGTCAGGCCAATAGCCTGAAATGTTGTAAAAACAGACAATGCTAAAGAACACTTAGATCTTCACAAAATGCAAATAGCCTTCAGGCTTGCTGTAAGTTTACTCAAAGTGAGACAGCACGATCTATTCAAGTTGCGCTCCAGGCTGGATGCCTAAAGACAGGGTTGCGCTCATGACTATAGTATCAATTTGCTACATGATCTATTCTTTTGGATTCACCTACATTTCCCTACTGACAGGGCAGATTTATTCTGCAGTTTTACATGACTATCATGGGTCCAGTTCCCTATGGGATGTATATCATTTTACTTTGGGCTTCTTGTTATCTGTCCAAAATGCTTTTGCCTGATAGTTTTCCATACAGCTGGAAATGAAGCTGAGGTCTCCTCAACAGTCATGGTTCCTCAGGGACTACATATGAAATTGTTATTACTCGCGTAATAAATTCCCCGAGTATAGCATATCGATGAAGCCAAGAATGCTCTTTCCAATGATTTATTTGGTTGTTGACTTTAAGTTTCCTTTCCATGTAAGAGCTTTTGGGGTCTTTTTTTAATCAGAGGTAAGCAAGTCTCTGAAAAGTTCTAGTTTAGTTCTGGGTTATCAGATAGTCAAAGCATTAACAATGACTCATTAAGGACTACTCACAGTCTTAATTACCAGGTTTTGACTGAGATTACAACCACCACAGCCTTTACCACAGGTCTATCAGAGCAACTAAACCTGAGCAGTAACTTTGCCAACATGTCCTGAATCTCTCTCATACCAGTGCTGGTTGCATTATCTCCTGCCTGCAATTTGCATCATCTGTCTGCAAAAAATCTCATTCAGCTACATGTGATAACAAGCACTTCTCAGTATGGTATCATAGGAAATAATTAACAGTACTTCTACTCCTCGCATCAAGCTGATACTATAGTACTACTGTACAGATACTACTTCAAAATCTGAGGGTATTAACAACAATCACACACACACAAAAAAAAAAGGCAAAAAAAGTTATTTGTGTAACAATCCCATCTTGAAAAACTTACTTTTTTTTGTTTGTTTTTTTTATTTATTTTTTTAAGGTTTGTCTGGTTTCCAGAGAGGGTGGATATTCACACCACTGAAGTTTGGGTGCTTACACAGGCAGCTAAATTCCTGTGGCTCCTCAATACTCAACAGAGAAAATAAGGCTTCTCCAGGAATAAATTCACAGCAGAGACCCCATATAACCACTTTGTAGAAACAATTTCTTCTAGAAGCGATGAAAAGGTAAAAGGAGCACATGAGAAACTAGCTGACTGAGGCTAGGTGGTTCACACAGGAACACGCAGAAGTAGAAAAAGTCCTCGTTACATCAGACTATCTCTTCAGGCTAGCAGAGTTCAATGAATCGGACTTTTGGTATGACTGGATTACTACTCTCATATTCTTTGAGGAGTCTTGCTCTCTGCAATTCTGAATGATGGCCACAGGAAATAGATTTCATGAATACTTTGATAAGAAGGTAAAAAGAGGTCATATCCTCCTAGCATAGAAATGATAACGGTTATCTAGTGTTTGGCTTCTGTGGCTATACAATTTAATTAACCTTATGGCAATATCAACATGATCTGCAGTAGAATAAAAGATGAGGCTTCATTTGTCTCACTAATTTCAATTCTACTGTGAAGTTTCAAAGCAGTGATTGGGAAAGTTGAACACAGAGCATCCTATCATATTCTACAAGATTCCTGAAAGATACAAAAAATTACTATGAATTACCTTCAACATGTGAACTATTGATCAACTATATTATCTGGTTTTGCATCAGTGTAAGTGGTATCTTCTAATGTTGCCAACATATAGAGCTGCATTGTGAAAAGGTGATAATGTGGGTTCATGTCATTCAAGACTCAAGGATTCATGGGTGCTCATCATCCAGACAGCTGATAATCTTATTCATGGTCCTGGATTTGTTTGGAAAGCAAATATCTTTAAGATAGAGGACTTGGGCCCTTGACTTCATTTTATGTAAATCATGAGATCATAAGCATGAATTATGCATTTTGCAGGAGAGATGCTTTTATGAGAGTTTGCTCAATGAAGAGCAACAGTAACCTTGAGAACACCTGAAAGTTAATCACAGCATATGGTGAGTAATTCACAATAAGTGATGGGCAGAATGGAGATCTTCCTGTGGAACAGAGATCAGATCTCCAGTCCTGTAGATCTTCAGAGCTTTCTCAAACAAAAGATTTGATGATTTTCTGGTATTATCCAGAGGTTTCAACACTTTCCAGATGAGTTACGCTACTCAGGACTTTGTTACAGTTGCATTCTGAGATGTTGGTCTTGCTCCTTTTTTTTTTTTTAAAGAATAAAAGTCAAGTCAAATCTTTTAATTAGAGGGAAAAAAAATTTTAGATTCGACATTGTTAGATTTTTTTCAGTTTCAGACCAAGCCAGCTGACAAGCGTTTGCTCCATTGTTGCCCAAACACTTCTTCACACAGATATAAAAAACACTTAAGAGTCAGATGTGTTGCAGAGCATGTAACAATCTATAATCCTGGCTATAACAGCTGACATTTCCATATCTGTTCCTCTATCTCGTAAATAGGTAGAACCATACCAATCTTGGAGAAAGATGAGGTAACTATTATGATGAAGTTCCATTAAATCAGATATAAAATAGAAAAGTTAAAAACTTCACATACTGATGTATAAAATATCTTAGGTACTATCCTGGTTTCAGATGGGATAGAGTTAATTGCCTTCCTAGTCGCTGGTACAGCGCTGTGTTTTGAGTTTAGTATGAGAAGAATATTGATAACACCCTGATGGTTTCAGTTGTTGCTAAGTCATGTTGAGACTAAGTCCAGGACTTTTCAGCTTCTCCTGCCCAGCCAGCCAGAAGGCTGGAGGGGCACAGGGAAGTTGGGAGGAGACACAGCCAGGAGAGCTGCCCCAAACTGGCCAAAGGGGTATTCCATACCCTGGGACATCATGCCCAGTACAAAAACTGGGGGAGTTGGCCAGGGGGGGATCGCCGCTCGAGTATCGGTTGGCGAGTGGTGAGCAATTGCATTGTGCATCACTTGTTTTGTGTATTGTATTATCAGTATTATTTTCCCTTCCTTTTCTGTTTTATTAAACTGTCTTTATCTCAACACACAAGTTTTACCTTTTTTTTTTTTTTTTCTTCGCAGTTCTCTCCCCCATCCCACTGGGGGCGGCGCGGCGAGCAGTGAGCAAGCGGCTGCGTGGTGCTTAATTGCTGGCTGGGGTTAAAGCACTGCAGGTACTCTTTCAGATGTGGATCACTTGTTACTTGCTACTTTTAAAATATCTCAGCTGATACTTACTACATAGAAAGGAAACAATGTGCAAATACGAGACATATCGTATCTCAGATGTCCTCTTTCACCAAAGACATCTTCCCTCCTCCAAGTAATTTTTGTAAGAATAGTTATTTTCACTCAGAATATTCTTAGGAATATAAATTGCTATAATACAAGGGTTGCTAGCCAGTGAGATCAGATGTGCAATCTGCCTAACACCATAGCCGGATATAGATAATAACGTGCTATGCCTTATTTCTAGTTTTAATTTTGTCTGTGGATTGGCAAGGCTGGACGCTTCGATGAGTGATGTGATTGCAAACATATGCTTTAAATTCTATCCCCCCCCACCATGTGTTCTTCAATGCTTGTAGTGGAAGAGTGAGTGATTACTAACATTTCTTAAAGGAAAGGCTAGAAGAAATGCAACCACAGAAGTGCCGTAGTGGCCTGGAATAATTTCCGAAGGGAAATAGGATGCAGGGCACAAAATTTTCTATACTGTATTATGAAAGTCTCTTCAGTACAACCAAAGCATAATCAGAAGCTCATAAACATTACTATAGTCTTTTCGGATTAATTTGCAGTCAACGTCTGGTCATCTGTGACTGAATTTACATCAACAGAAGGAACTATTTCAGGAACAGAAAAACAAGCAAAGGACCTTAAACTTACTGTTCTTTGAGCAGCTAATGAGCCTGGCATCTCCCATGTCCCTCACAATCCCCAGTTTTCCTTCATATTCCGAACATCTGTTATTGTAATAACCCCTATTCTCCCAGCATCCCCAGAGCCGTGCCACTATATATCCAAGTTTATTCCTAGACTCCTCAACACAGTACTCTTACCTCGTTCCCTCTTCTCCCAAACAGTGATGCATCTAGCTCCTTCCAACAACATATACTGAAAATAAAAGTGATAAGAGCAGAACTCTCCCTTCCTTCTTCACAACGGGGGCATTAACATGGGTCTCCATTCCATGTCAACACCAATTTTCATACAACCTCTAAGACCTCAACAGTTTTAAGATCTTGCTTTAAATTGGCCAAAAGATCCGTAAGCTATTAGAGCACAGAAAGAGATGTAGTAACGGTATATGCCTCATTTCCTTAAGCAGGCGGGCAACACATTAGATAAAAGGATGCATTTTACAGAAAAATGCTCATGTCACTGCTATGCCATCTAACATTTTTAAATTTACAACTTTTGTCCCCTAATGCACACCCATTTGAAAAAGGCAAAGGAAGAATGTTAATATAAAAATACTCAAAAAGATTTCTTAAGCATAGTGATACACATCCCAACAGTATGAGCCTAGTTAAAATAAAAATATAAATAAAATCAGTAATATTTAGCTAAATAACAGCAATAAAGTTACCAGTGATATGCTTTGCTGCCTTGACAAGTAACTCAACATAAAAGATTTTAAAAAAATGTTCCCTGTCATGTAAATGAGCTAAAATGCTCCTTCCTGAATAATAAAATAGTTGGACCATGCTATGCTTCAGCAAGCCCCTATAAACAGAATATGCAGTTAACAATAAAGATAATGGAAAACTGACACCTTATACACCTTGTTATTTTGCACTGTTTTCTGAAAGACTAGAGTAAAACACCTATGACACACTGCAGGGAAGACCAAGAAAAGGACTTGGCAATTAAATTTCCCAAATGAATGACATTTTTGACATTTCTCTTCCCTTAAGAAACTTCATGACTTAGGGTGGGGTTTTGTTCTGTTTTTCCCTAGGGGAAAAAAAAAAAAAAAAAAAATCAAGATAATGATAGTAATTGGTAAACAGATGAGTGACAAATACCAGAAGCAATCTCATATTAAAAGGCCACACTGGATATTACCGAGAATACTGCTCTGTAACATTTTTGGCTGACTCATAGATGTTTATTTTTCTCTTTTTTTTTCTTTAAAGAAAACTTTCCAGAAAACAAGATGACACATTAAGAAAGTCTCAAAAGGTCATTTAATTCAGCCCCTGCCCCTCGTAGGATCAATCCCTTCTGCTACAGACATCCGCGTAACTTCTCCAACTAGGACTTCCAGCAGCAGAGACCCCACAGCCCTCCCCAGGCGTTGGAAGAGATTACTTCCCTCCCTCACTTTCACAAAAGTCCTTTCCTAACATCTGACCTGAGTCTCTCTCATTGCAGTTTAACTCACTGCTTCTCCTAGTCTCAATAGGGATTGTAACTGCTCCTTTTCCCCCCTCTTATTCTTACCTTCACAATTCTGCTATTTATCCCATCTTTCTTGAAATCCGGTGTCCCAAACGCGATACATCAGTTTGGCCAAGATCCTATTATACATAACAATGTAATGCTGTTTATAATTTTTATTTTTTTTTAAACAGCAGAACAGTGTTGATTCACATTTACTGTAGTCTCCAATACAGTTACTATAACCTTTTCTTCAGTTTTGTCTAAGCAGGTGTTCCTCCACCTTGTATTTGTGCAGTTAATTATTCCAAAGTGAAGCACACTGCACAATAGCCTGCACTAAATCTCACCCAACTTTTTATAGGCTATTGTTCCAGCATGTTTATCCTAATCCTGTCCTCCAAAGTTTTTCTTGCCACTTCCTCCTCACAATCGCCTGCAAAGTAAGCAAGTATTCTGAGCAGACCCAAACTAAACCCTCCAGAAACACATTCAGCCCCCAATTCAATAGCAAGTGCTTCACACCATTAGTCTATGCAGTTTCCTAACTACTGGTTGATTCAGCTTGCAGCTGTTTTATCTACCGTGTATTTCTTTGCTTGCTTGTAAGTGCAGCATGCAAAAAAAAAAAAAAAAAAAAAAAAAAAGGGTCTAGGTGTTTAAGGCAAGATGCATCTCATCTACAGCTTCTCTGACATCTACAAGGCCTGCCACTTTTATAAAATTAAATTAGACTGGTTTGACAAGAGTTGCTCTCAATCACGACACCCTGTGTTTGAGGATTTGGGGGGGTTTTGGGCAGGCAGTTTCTCCCCTCAAAGTATTTGCCAAAGATTGTGAGCTCCAGCACTTTAATTAAAGTCAGGTAAATTGTCTGCAGTTCTCCGATTCTCCTCTTTCACTTCCATTCTCTTACCTCTCCATCTTTCTGAAAATTTACCCTCCCTCAATGTTTTCTTGAACATGAATATTTCACCCATTTCCCTAAATACTTAAGGATAAAATTCATCAGGATCAGCCAATACAACAGCCATCTTTCTCTTCCTCTTTCTACCCCTCTGTCATTTACAATAATCATGCTAGCTACAAGGGAAGATCACCATTAAATCCCTTTTTCCCCTTTTAATCATTACTCAGACTTCCACACTTAAATTCAGCTGCAGTCTGGACCTCAGAGTAAGCATGTACAACCTTGATAAACCAATGTCACTCCTATTAATAAAGCAATATAAATATTCAAGCTTCTGAATCACTTCACCAAATTTGTTATAGCATATGACTTTGACTACCTGATAAGGATTTCAGCTCTTCCTCTTTATTTCTTGCACATCTTGTATGGCATTTAGAAATTTAAGATGGGCAGCAGACTGCTGCTTTTTCCTCTCCTCTCCCCCACGAGCCCATCCATCATGAACTAGATATCAAGATATCCTGATGTTACCAATGATATATACTACTTTAACACCATTATGCCATTTTTACAACATTTCATTGACTCTTGTATCAAGTTTTCTAGGAGAAAGAAAAGCCACATTCCCATCCTAACAACCACTAACTCTAAGTAATCCATAACCAGCATCTTTCTTGCTCACCTCCCAAACCAGATTTTAACAATAGCAACCCCAGAAACCAAAAGCCCAGCTGGACAATGCAAGTATGAATCTTGCCTATAAAAGCAGAGTCGTCCCGTCCCCCCCCAGCAGGACCTGCCCCTGGTAAACCAAAGGAGGTTATAATCTCCAAGAAAGGACACACACAAACCAGGTCTGTGATGCTTTCACCCTGCCTCACCTCCCTGACATACAAGAACTCTGCTTTTCTTTGTAGGCTCCCAGGCAAAAAAAATGACATTTGGTGCATTCTCTCGAACATAAGCAGACAGAAATATTTTCCACTGAAAGTGGAACAGATTAGCAGTAGTCATTTTGCAAAGAGTATTGAGACCTCCAAAACTCAAAATGTAATTCTAAAGTAAATCTCTCTCAAGAATACAATCAATTGCATTTTAGGTCCTATGAAAGTACATTAGAAAAACTAAACCATCTGTCTTCTATTCTTACTGTTAGAAAAAAGATGAAAGGAAAGAAAAGTAGAGCTTTGTTGTTTTGTTGGGGTTTTTTAACCTTGACTCTTCCAAGAAGCCAGATTCCAAGGAACCTTGCTCAAATTACTTTAAATCTCTCAAAAAAAAGTGTCACAGCCCTAGACTTTACTATTACTATGGACTTTTAGAAACACATAGAGCTTACTATAGCTGTACTTAATTATGACTTAAGTGTTACTTCCCTACACTACTTCACACACGTTTGCAGAATAAATTATAGCAAATTCTCCTAAGACCTGAAACCAATGTATACACAGAGACAAGCACCTGTAAGCAGCGAGAGACAGCAAAGAAACATTTTTCACACAGAAAAAGCCTGTATACATTCTACAAGTGTCCACAAAACCCACACTAACTAGAAAGAGTGGCAGTATGCATATGGACGTGCACACACAGATCCCCATCTCATTTTCTTAGTAATGAACTAAGTTGTTGGGAATTCATAGCAATAGTCATTGTTCTCACCCATAGGCTGTTGTGTACCTTTAGCACGTGTCCAAGCTCATCCTTTTGTAAATCTGTACTAAATCCCTGTCCCTGTAGAAAATGTGTAAAAAAAAAAAAAAAAAAAAAAAGTGTCCAGCTTGGAGAGTAGGAAAGAAGCCTCTGCACTGATTGCAGTGATTGCAGTCTCCAGTCTCAGGGTATCACATGCCCAAAACTCTGCACATGGTCTAAGTTTAGCTGTTCTCTTTATCTCAGTTTCCAGAGGTGCTGTGTATCTCAGTTTCCAGAGGTGCTGTGATACACAAAACAACTGGCTTCAGTGGAATTTGGGGTGGCCAGCATAAAAAGCACTGTTAAGACGTGGATCTTCAGGAGCCACATTAAATTTGAACATCCAGTACTGGCAGGGTTTAGAAGATTTGTTAGCCGATGGACACAGGAAATGCAACAGAAAACTGAATTTCTTGTTCTCTTTCCCTTTCTTCTTCTCCTCCCCCAATAGCAGATACTAAATTAAGTTTACATAAGAAGATACGATTTTAACAGTTCTTTGGGAAGGGAGGAAGGGTTCCCCCTTGTTCTCATTAAAACTATAGTACTGTAATCTTTTTTAAAAAGGCACGACAGCTTATATGATGGATGCCAAATAAGGCAATGGCAGTAACTTCCAGGAATTACTAACAGACAGACCCTTCTCCCCTGCAAGAGCAGGGCATATGGAAACTGCTTGTTTGTTCAGAGCAGTACCATCTCAGCCATATTCTTTCCTACAACTGCCTCACTCAACAAGACATACCTGTCGCCTTAAACATGAGACCAGCTGAACCATAGCCCCATAGCGAAGAAGCAACCTGAACCGATCCATGTGTTTACCAAGAAGCAGAAGGCCATCAGATTGCCTCTAACCCACTGGACATGGAAGCAGAGAGACGGGAGGCACTGCGACGGTAATTAGTGATACAAGCATGCCCTATATAAACCTTTCAGGAGAATTCCAACACACACCCCCTCAAAATTCATTCTCAAACGCTGCTTCAGGTTAACTCCCCAAAATATGCAAAATTTCAACAGAACTTAAAATGGAAAATGCCAGTAAGCAATGTAACTTCACTGTTAATACTCTCCTCCTTTTTCTGAATCCCAAAGCCAGGTAAAAGATGAGCTTTTTGTAGATTCCTTCCCTTTCAGCTTTTTTGTCACTGCCTTAGTATTGCCTCAACATAACTACTGTATTTGGGGTTTTGTTTGTTTATAAAACATGTTTGGCAAAGTCCAATATCATTCACAATACACCAAAACCATAAATATTAAAAATAAAAAACTAAATTATATGGAATATTCTATACTATCAGCAAGCTTATTTCTTCTTGCTATGTAGCCTTTTATTAAAATCTAATACTAACACCAGATTAATGTGACAGCCATGAGTATACAAACCAAGTTACGCAGGAAATAAGCTTTTATTACTTTTCCAAAGATACAGCTAGCTTAAAAGTAACAGAAGGATGATGAAAATTGCTAAGAGGGAAAAAAAAAAAAAGTATTTCTGGGAAAAAAATATTCAAATTGTTCAGTTAATTGGATTGCCAGGCTTACTGTTAATACAGCAATCCTCCTAACACAAAGTCTTTACTTCAGCTGTATATCTCCCCATGTATAAACCAAGTACAAGAGAATTTAAATAGAACTTTTCTTTAGCATTTGAGATGTTTCAGTTCTTATGATGGAGTTATGCGCTAGCACACAGTACCAGTACAGACAACAACTGGGACCAATAACAAGAAATAGAACTGGATTAGCCAAATGCCAAAAATATGCGTAACAAACCACCCCAAAATAGGTTTGGTCCTGCTGGAATTCTCCAGGAGTGTTACGACTTCAAATGCAACAGTTGCAGAGCTCCAGCTGGAAGAATCCTTCTCCAAAAGTCGTTAGGCATCAGAGAGTGAGTCATTCTTTACTGAACATTAATGATAAAAAGTTTCAGTGCCATTAGTGAAGTCGAATGTTAAACTTCTTCTAAACCATTAAACAGATGTTCCAGCCTTTATGCTAGCATGAATTTTTTTCCCTAATTGCCTCAATTACATCCTACTAGAAGCCTGTTGTTTCTGCAGCCCTGCATGGGACTCAAACTTCAGCCACAACTTTTCTCATGTCCTTCCATCTCTGCAGTTCCTTTTAGAATCACAGAATTGCCTAGATTGGAAAAGACCTGTAAGATCATCTAGTCCAATCGTTAACCTAACACTGACAAGTCCC
>JAVKLA010000062.1:14116576-14127084 GCA_034782735.1 Sagittarius serpentarius | reverse complement strand
TTGTAGAGAGCGATAAGGTCTCCCCTCAGCCTCCTTTTCTCCAGGCTAAACAACCCCAGCTCCCTCAGCTGCTCCTCGTAAGACTTGTGCTCCAGACCCCTCACCAGCTTCGTTGCCCTTCTCTGGACACGCTCCAGGACCTCAGTGTCCTTCTTGTGGTGAGGGGCCCCAAACTGAACACAGCACTCAAGATGTGGCCTCACCAGTGCTGAGTACAGGGGTAGAATCACTTCCCTGGTCCTACTGGCTACACTAGTCCTGATACAGGCCAGGATGCCGTTGGCCTTCTTGGCCGCCTGGGCACACTGCTGGCTCATGCTCAGCCAGCTGTCAATGAACACCCCCAGCTCCCTCTCCGCTGAGCAGCTTTCCAGCCACTCCTCCCCAAGCCTGTAGCGTTGGGCAGGATTTTTGTGGCCAAACCCGGCATTTGGCCTTCTTGAAACTCATACAGTTAGTCTTGGCCCATCCATCTAGTCTGTCCAGATCCCTCTGCAGAGCCTCCCTACCCTCAAGCAGATCAACGCTTCCACCCAGCTTAGTGTCATCTGCAACCTTACTGAGGGTGCACTCGATCCCCTCGTCCAGATCATCGATAAAGATGTTAAACAGGACCGGCCCCAGTACCAAGCCCTGGGGAACACCACTCGTGACCGGCCACCAACTGGTATTAACTCCATTTACCACCACTCTCTGGGCCTGGCCTTCCAGCCAGTTATTTTGGGGTTGGTATTTTTTGTTGTTGTTGTTGATTCCCTCGTAGAGGGCAACAGCAGATAACAGCTATGCTGCTAACGAAGCGGGGTCTCACAAGGACACGAGGAGACACGGCTACAGAAGTGACGGCAGCAGAGGACAGAGGAACACATTTCACAAGTGGGTCTGAGCACCAGGAAAGCACAGTGATGGGAGGGGAAGAAGCACATAGCAGAAAGGTGCCAGACACAACTCCAGCTATCCTCTTCACAACTGCCCTGGGAGGGAACTACTCATTGGTGTAGGTTAATGGCCTGTTAATCACAGACCAGGTCTTTAGAATGAACTGTAATTAAGCCTTTTCTCTCCTTTACTCCCCCTTGCCCTTAAAGACCATTTACTGCACATCTTTCTGCCCCTTAAGAGGCCCATGAGGCTGGGGCTGAAACCAAGAGAGTTCTTTATTTTCAGAAGACATGCCTGTGAATGGCTTCCAGCTGAAATGTTAGAAATCTTTTCAAGTGACTTGATATGACTCATTTGCTAATGTCATAAGCCTGTGGCACAAAACATCTTAAAAAAATATAGTTTTGTCTAAGTGCTTATTAAATAGAGTCAGTTTTTATACCACTATATTTTTATTTTCCTCCTACATCTCAATCTAATTTCTCAACAATTAAGCAGTTTGTTTTAATATACTCCTGCTGATTTTAATAGGAAACAATACAAGCAAAAGGATATAGTCTTTATTAGGTCAATGATAGTTTTGCTAGGCTGCAGTAAATGAAAAATTTAATTATATGCAATTAAGCAACTTCGTTAATATAATTGCCATTTTTCTCACTCTTTTGGCTTAGTATATTTAGTATATGCAAATAATTACATTGAGATATAACACATACGTGCACATACATATACTTCCCCCCCACTATCCCTATATTACTTGTAGGTAGAAATCGGTGATGGGTTTCTGAAAGCCCGTTAAGAAACTACAGCTAAAAACCAGCTTCCCACCAATAAAAGCTGCCCATCACAGGCAACAGCGTAAGAACTACCCTCACAGCTGTGTAAGTAAAACACACGGGAGCATAGATGAGCCATACTGGCTCATTACTTATTCATTCTCTTAATAAAGCAGAGCCTGTTTGTTTTCTAGTTACAGAGCCTGGACATGGGTCATAACCTGGACTGAAATCTGAAATGCCATGCCACAGTACAACGACGCTCCAGTAGTTGATAGAACATTCATCTGTTCTTGGAAACATGAAGTTTCACTTTGCGAAAGAGGGAGTTATGTTATGAAACTAGTAAAAAAAAAAAAAAGTCCAAAAATGTTATGATTGTCTATCTTGCAGAAGGGAAGCAATCTGCAGCCAAGTAATTGGTACATTTTCTTAGTGCATTATGTTTCTCAAAACATGCTACTGTAGGTGGAGATTAGCATCCCTTTTCTTCAAGGGGAAAATTACTTGTCTTCTATAGTGACTAGAGCTGTCATTCCAAGAGCTGACAAATGTTAACAATCTCTGGAGGTGTTCTTTACAAACATCTCAAAAATAAATAAATATATTCAGATCAAGGATCCAATGACCAAAGAAAGGTTATAAATAGAAGGAAAATGCCACAGTTTGAATATTCATATGCATCATATATCCATCCATTCCAACATAAGGGAAACTATTTTAAAATAGCTTAATTACCACATTAACAGCTAATACTGAACTTTGCCAGAGAAAGGACACAGAAATGTTATTTATTAACAAAACAAAAAGTTTCCTGTACCTTCCATTTTGCAGATAACATCAAAGAAGGAACGAAACTGGACAACAGGTCCTTTCCAGCCATCCAGTCTTTCAATCTGTGTAGATTGGCAAAACCCTTACATCTGCATTTAGAAAACTGTAGAGATCTTTTTCATTATATTATATTCTTGTTATCCTTCATCACATTCTCCCTGCAGTTTCTGGAAAGCGTTTCCAACGTTTGTAACAACAAAACAGAATCACAGAACAGTTCAGGCTGGAAAAGACCTTTAAGATCATTGAGTCCCACATGCTGAAAGCAGGTCCACAAATTCCAAACAAACCAATTTGCTCAAATTAATTTAAGAAACCACAGTAACTACTGTAATTTGTTTAAACTATGATGCCAACACCCCAAGGCATTGTCTATAACACACTTAAACATTTAAAATTTCAACAATAAAACTCATATTTAAGTAATTTATAGCAATATATACACTAATATACAGAACATAAAAATACTTTTCAACCTTCTTTGCAAGAAATTGTCAATCACAAAACAAGGTGCTTTATCAAGATTTTGACTGGCAAACTGTCTTTGTCTCACCCTTTCTGTAAGATTGCAGAGTGGCAGCTATTAAAATCAGAACTAAGTGGTAAAGCTGCTTTTCCCAAGTTGAGACTTTTGCTAGGAGCCAACTCCCAGCATGTCATAAAACCTTAGCTAAAATTACAACTGTGCATGATGTAGGACCACCTTCAGAAAACTATAATCTGAACTATAATCAAAATAATATTAAAAAAATCAGGAGTCAATACAACTCACTAATGTAAAATCCAAGAAAAGTAGGAAAAGAAGGGTCAGACTGGGAGATTCTTACTATAGTTTCAAAACTTCTCATTTCTCGATCTCCCAATGTAAACCAAGAACATAATTTTCATATAAAATTAGTGCTTTGTCAAATGAATAACAGAAATATAAATAAATTAGCCTTGCAACTAGTTTAGCCCAGGACTAAAACTAGCTCTTTCAAATTAACCAAGAAGCACACCACAGAATTCTCAATGCATTTAAAGAATCTCCTTGGAAGAGAGGGACTTTCTTCATCCTGCTCAGGGTTAGAATTGCGTATTACCTTCGAGCACATCATCATCATGGGATGTGCTCTGCCCAACACACAACTCCACATAAATCCATAGACTCTAAACAATCGAATTTAGCAACAGCTGACTGAAAAATAGGCTCTGGGAAAGAGGAGATGGAGGACTTAAGATATAATGACTTCAGTCTTACTATAAAGCTAATATCACAATGATAAAGAGGACAAAGTAATACAGATTGAAGGCATGCAAACAGGCAATGTCTTCTAGGGTCAGACTATACCTGCTTGGTGTGGCTGAACAAGAAAATGACAGCTTCAAATCAAGAACTGCAAGATACCCCCCTGGATACAAAGCAGAAATTCATGTTTCCTTAACCCTTCTTCACCTTTTCCATGGGGAGGCCTGAACTTCCCCAGCTGATGCAGTGCCTGGTTTCAGCATTTTCTTTCAGTTACTGTGGTGGCAGATCCAGATTAGATCCCCTTGTTCCACAGGTGGAAGGGACTTAAGGCAGCTCACTATGGATTAGCTACACCTGCCCTACCTACGAAGCATGCCTTGCGTATTCTCCCATGCTTAGCCAATCATCTAAATCCTGCAAAGTTTGAGAAACAGAATTATTCAGCAGGATCAGACTTCTAACAGAAAGGTAAAGACATCAAAATTTTCTTCTGCTGATTAGATGAAAATGGGAGAACAACCTAGACCATTTAAGCTTCTGAAAGGCTTAAATGAAAGACTAATTATCATTTACTTCAGTTCATTACACAAAAGTTCATGGACTGGAGATAGGAAGGAAGCTGCAATACCTTATCAATCAATGAAAGGTCGTTATTTTCAAGGTAAAAGTAATTCATGAAAGGATGAATATGTATTGTAGAAAATAATTACACAATATAATATTCAGTATTATATATAGAATACCTTCTGACATTATACAGGTTAAGAACCTGAGAAAAATACTGTTTCTCCTAAAGACAGAATGTCACATCCATACAACCAAAGCTGTTTGGTAATTTTTACATCTTTCTTTAGGTAGGACTGGGATTATTCATTAGCTGACTGAAGCCTGCACTGACTTGGTGTAATGCCTGTTATTAGCGACTTTTTTGATGATACAACTTCCTTGTTTGCAAATAGGAACAGCTTTTGTCATTAGTCATGGTGAGGTGCCAATTTAACTTCTACTGGAACAAGGAAGATGTGGGAGTAAGCCAAAGTTAAAACTGATACTGAACAGCAGGTTGCCTGATGTCTTCAGCATTAGCATTTAAGTTCACTGCAGCTCAACTCATTTTGTATCAGAGGAGATTTATATCAAGCAGTGGGAAGGCATGTCATCTTCTGGTTCTGTCTTGCAGAATTACCATCAAGAACACAGATTATAATAAGCAACAAATAAAAGCATATTTAGGGGAATATTTCAAGTGCTATCAAAACTTGTAAAGGTTACTCTGGTGCTGGAAGTATTTTCTAAACATCTCACTCTTTGAGGTACTTTGTGAAATGAACATTTTCATTTCTAACTGAAGCGTATAATGTAGTGGAATTTTATAAACGTGCAAGCTAGTATTAAGCTACATAATTTACTTTGTCTTATGCAATTCTGAAGTAAAATTTACTGTTCATTTGTCCTTTTGTTCCCAACTTAGGCTGAGATCCCAAAAGGTGTTAAGACAGTGCCAACTGCAAACATTCACAAGAGCATTTTTATGACCTCCTGCTTAAGCTGAAGCTTGGTACGTACCATGTCCTCGCTTACATACTATCTTAGAATGGTTTGGGTTGGAAGGGACCTTTAAAGGTTATCTAGTCCAACCTCCCCACCATTGGCAGGGACATCTTCGGTATTATGAAGACAACACCATTTTTTCTTCACAATTCTTCCCCCTGAAAATAGGTACTTCTGCTTTACAGAAGGGGAAATTTATGTTTGAAAGATCAAGCTTGCTTCTTTCTTTTATAAACACCACAAATAACTACCCTACAACAAACTTTCACCACCGTTGGATCAACTTCAGTTGGATCAACAACAGTTCTGAGGATTTCCTATCAGATCTTCTCTTCCATTTCATCTTCATTCTAGGGAGGCTGGAAAGTCTGTCAAATGCTAACTACAAGCAGTAAAATCAAGCCTAATTTTACAATAGGCAGTCTATACCTTTATCCAAGGAACTTGCACCTCACTGTAGATAACATTACATTTCTACCTCACACACAGTCCTAGAAAACTAACAACTGCATTCCTACTTCCTGTCAATGAACACAGCTTGGAACGAAGGTGGCAGAAAACATTCTGCCGTCTCCCTGATAACCACTTAAGGTATAGCTTCTTATGCGAGACAATCTGAGCGCTAAGCACAGACGCACAGTCTGCCATTTTAGACCAGACTTGCTTTCTCACCACACGTCACAAATAAAACCTTTTTTGTAAGGTATAGAAAAAGTTTTTCAGAGATCTTAAGTATTTAAATCACAGCATGAGATGAAAAGTGACTACAACAACAAGAAAATTTTTTTTTTTAAACACAGCCAGGTTAAAAAAAATGCCTATCATCAGCGTGAGAGAAACAAGGATTTAATCTTCAAAAAACGGCAGTCTTACATGGAATATCAATTTAAGTATACCAAGTATAGCAACAGTGCAGCTCTGACAGCTTACATTAATTTAGCAACTCGGAGAATAATTAGGGTTTCTTCACTTAGCCAATTCAAAACCAATGTAGGATCTAAAAGACCAGCTACTATCAGGAGAGCGAGTTTGGAACAACTTAATTCTTGCACGCAAGACCTGCATAAACTTTCTTTAGGAACTACCATAGGTCCTAGTCTTGCTTTGAAATTTTTGCATTATGGTATTTACATCTTTTAACCTTTTTTTCAAAAATAATTCCTTTTACGGGCATTTTGAAAATGATAGTATTAGACTACTCAAATTGAGGAAAAAGCACCTTAAGAGTCAAGCCTGGGTAATTTAAATCCTCAAAAAGAAAATCACATTTTCTAACTGGGAGACAACAACCACCACAACAAAAACCAAGCAAATAAAGATATTTCTTCTCCAAATATTACTTGATTAATAGCAAGTCTTATGAAATACTGATTCATGCACAAAAATATTTTCAATAGCATTGAAATATTTGACTATGCAATACAGAAACATAAGGGGAAAAAAATCTCCAAATTTTCCCTTCGTTCAAATACACAGCAGTGAACTTACTTTTTCAAACACAGCACAATTACTTAAAAGCAAGGAAATTTCACTGTGTTAAGACAGAACTTCTTTAGTGGAAAACATTTGACATCACCAAGTCAAAAAGAGCCCACATCCAAAAAATCTCTCCCTATTGTTCTACTGCATTCCATTCCTGTTACATCAACTCAATATTTGTGACAAATTAACTCTGCCCTGCAGGCCAGTGAATTTCTATTAACGACTTATTATGGAGGAAAGTAAAAACAGCACAGTCAAGAGCTCTACCCATCAGACAAAGCAAGCTGTCATTCTGCTTAACTTCTACGACAAATGTCCTCAGACCCATACAAGAGAAAGAAACACCGTTTGGCATTTAAACTTGAGGTGCCAGGATGCATTAAAGCAGAAAACAAGCCTAGATTGATTACTCCGATTTTAAAAGGTCAAGAATTGCTAAGGTTTTTTTGTTTGTTTTAATGCATATTTAGTTGATTTACAAGGCAATTGTTTTAAATTGTAAATTATAGGCCTGTATAATGGGTACTGCCTTAATTAGATTTTAACTATATGCTAATCTGAAAGTGGGGGTTTTTGTTTCGTGCTTTCTCAAGGTCTGCTAATAAAGACTGCATATCCCATAAAAATAGTAAATCAGATCAATATAACTAACATTTATAATTGAGTACATCCTTGTAATGTAAAGTGCAGGGCTTCCACAAACGATGACCATTTTGAAACATTTAAATTTCATTTGAAAATGCCATTTTTCCTTCCCTCATATGACCGATGATTTATATCAACTGTTTTCCAAACGGACATGGAGAGGGGAGCACTGCAGAGAAGAACACAATTACAGTAAAATAAGCAACTTCACCTGTGCTGTGTGGTTTCCAGAAGCATCACTAAAATCAAAGTCTAGCTTGGTCTTAAAATTAAACCAAAGACCTAGAATTAGCCGTATAAAACTTACCTTCAACATTTCACTCGGGCTTTGCTCATAGACTCAAACAAACACATAATTGTCTTTTTTTTATTTTACAGATTGTACTGATCAATTCATTTTTAATCCTAACAAATTTACCACAGTGATGGCCAAAGAAAAGATAGAAAGCTTATCAGTATAATCAGTGGTAAAATAGCTGCAGTGCTATTTTCACTCATGATCTCATCTTTGAAAGACAAACTTTATCAAAAGCATTTCTCCTTAAAGAAAATAAATGTTCTTCAGACAGCAATGTCAAATTTAAGTCACTGGAAATAAAGAAGGCGGCCAGGATGCCTGATGCATACACACTGACAATCCATGAGACTAGGAGATGAATAACATCCCAACCAGCCTCACCCTCACTTATCTGGATTTGGGGTGGCAGGTCCCAAAACCAGAGGAGCATTCAGTCAGAAGGGAGCAGAGAACAGCTGCACAGCTAACGGGAGGTGTTGCTCCAGCACCCAGGCCCACTGCAGGAACCAGCCGACATGCAGCCACCACTGGAAAACTGCTTTAATTTGGTGGTTACCACCTATCTCCCTAATGTCTTGGTAACAGGAAGAAACATAAATACGTGCTTAAATATGCTGCTGACATCATCCAAAAGTTAAAGGCTAATCTTGCTTCCTTCACATCAGTTACTCCAATGGAAAACAGGTACAGAGGTGGTTCTGTTGAATTTGACCTTCACAGCTGCATCGTTGTCTGCAACCACTGACCAAAATTACTGCACACAGACCGTTTCTCCCCTTCCAATATCTCAATTTTCCATGTGCAGCCACCAAATTTCATCTTTAGAGTTTTGTTTAACAGAAGTAGTATCACATGGGTTAAAATATATTTAAGGAAACTTAACTGTTTCAGGAAGGCTTTATCTTAGAGCATGATTAACAACTTCTTCACAGGTAAAGCTGTCACTACACAGCATATACACAACCTACGAAAAAGTACTAGTACCGCCTCACGCTTTTGAAACAACCACAGACCAAAGATCTAATGAGAAGAGAAAGCAATGCCCATACACTTGTCCCCATTATACGTAACTTCAGAAGTTCTCTTCTGGACCAAAGTGCATCTGAAGTTACTTCTAGAGGTTATATGCTCAGAAGTCCCGAAACTGGTCTAGCAAAATGCTCAAATAATCACAATGTGCTCTAAAATCTGAGCAAAACTGCACAGGAAGTCATACTCAGCAATGCAATGAGATGTGGGAATCAAATTAATCTTGATTTGCTAAAACTGCCCCCCTGGAGCTGGTGGTAGTCACTCCTACATTTAAACTGGTACTTCAGAGTACCGTAGTGAAAATACCCGTTCCTTTTGAAGCTGCACGTCTAACTTCCATTTTAGCACAAAATTACTTAATTTCTGTCCTAAGCAACATTCTAGACAGTATACTTATGACTTTTGTTACGACTTGGGGTTTTTTGTGGTGTTTGGGGGTTTTTGTTGTGTTTTTTTTTTAAACTTGAAAGCACTTTATTCTACCCTTATACAAGCAAATTGCTCCTTTCCATAATGCACAGTCAACAACAATCCTGCATAATAAAACAGTGCTAACACTTCACAATGAGATTTTCTGTTGGTGCCCAGAAACACATCTGCAAGAAAGAGTTTATTCAGAACTAGGTTTGTGCACTAAAATAATAATGTTCGTATCCCCTCTCCCTCACAGCTGCTGATGATTACAGGCTCGAGATGAAACATATGCAGAGAGGCTGGTTCTGAAACTACAGCCCTTAAATACTGCCCTTTTATTTCACCATTTTCCTTTTGATCTGACTCTTGACATCCGCAGTTTATAATCGACAAATATTTTTAAAAGCTTTCACATTTTAGTTAAAAATGCAGGCAGAAATAGTTCAGCAGAACATGGAGTAAAAGACCTTTGGACTCATCTTGGGGCTGGCTGTCTCTGAAACCCTGCCTGCCTACTTCACCCAGCAGACAGAGTGCTGTTGGAAGGGAATTTATAATGTCCTCTGGTGATAATAACTAGAATTTCCAAAAGCCAAGGGAGTTAGACATAGACACACACCTGTGCCCAAAGTCGCCACATGCAACACTGCCGTGCTTTCTGCACGCTGCGGGTGTGCGTGTGAAGGAAGTCATTTCAGCGTGCTGGAGACTCTGATTTCCTAAGCCCTTACCTAGCAATGAAGCAAGCATACACTCAGCTTCTAGGAATGAAGGGACCTTGGAATTTAAGCACATCATCCAAATACATTTTGGAAACAGGCATTTGTTTAATGTACATGCTTGTCTTTAAACATAACCTTTGGATGCCGGTGTTACATTAACAGCGACCACCATCAGTTCATTAACATGAGAGATAAACTGCTTATGCTTCGACAGGAGGAAAGAGTAAACAGAACCGATACAAACAATTACCAATTTCTTTCTGTCTAATTTAACAAAATCATTCATGTTGGAAGGGACCTCTGAAGGTCACCTCATCTAAACCCCCGGCTCAAAGCAGGGTCAACTACAGCAGGTTGCTCAGGGCTGCATCCAGTCAGGTTTTGAGTACGTCCAAAGATGGAGATGCCACAAACTCTCCGGGCAGCCTGGTCCAGTGTTCAATCACCCTTAAAGAACAAATTTTTATTGCATTCAAACAGAATTTCCTGTATTTCAGTTAGCGTCCACTGCCTCTCATGCTGTCACTGGGCACCACCGAGAAGAGCCTGGCTCCGTCTTCTTTCCTTCCCCCCCATCAGGTATTTACAGGCATGTATAGGATCCCCCCAGCTTCCCTTCTCCACGCTGACCGCTCCCAGCT
>JAVKLA010000062.1:14092792-14102984 GCA_034782735.1 Sagittarius serpentarius | reverse complement strand
ATCCCACTGGGTGGGGGGGGAGCGAGTGAGCGGCTGTGTGGTGCTGTGTTGCTGGCTGGGGTTAAACCACGACACCATGCCATCCCATTCTCGCCTCTTCTTTTCCCTCCGCTCACACGTGTCACTTATCTGCTGTGCCTTTCTCAATTCAGATGGCAAACCCTCCAGGCCCGTGACTGTGACTTGTTAGGTACACTTAGACAGAAGCCCTGGCAAAGCCTCAAGGCTTTACCAAACATACTTAGAAATGATGCAGCCGCGGATAAAGCAGTGGAGCTTAAAGGTCAGCAGGATCCAGGAGCACCATCAGTGAAACTGGTGTTTAATGCAGCAGTTCAGCAGGAATTTAGCACAGCTGAGCTTTTAGATCACACCACTTGTATTTGCTGCCTCCAGTATGGAACTGGTAAAACCCACACTACAAACTCCATCACATAAAACATTAATCAAAACCCTTTGAAGGCACATTAAAAAAAACCCTCAAGACAATTCTTGTTTTGGATAACTTTCATCCTATTTAAATCACATCTCAGGTGCATGTCTAATAATAACATTTCCCCAAAACAATGCAAGAATGGAGTAAAAATATACATATTATCAGAGCTCAAATAAGGTACACATGAACACTTTACCAGACAAAAAGTATAAATACACTCTCCATCTCAGTGCCAACAGACACTTATCTCTGCGTGAGAGAACTCAAAGTGCAAATGCAGCGGCAGCGCTCACGCTACGCAGGCAGGCAGAAATCAATGTGCAAGACCTGGTACTCAACCCCTGCTCCAAAGACGGAATTTAGGCTCTCACAGGGATCCCTTTCTCATGCTTGTGTAGCCCCCTTATAGAAACCAGAGAGGGATGAGGGTTGAGGACCTAAGAAGAGGTTCAGAGACACATCTCTGAGCAGTTACAGCATCTTCCAGTCGAGCTCCTGTCTTCCAAGGCAACCTCCCTCCCTTCCCCACCCTGAGTCACCAGGACCCATGTCCAAATCCCTACCATCTCATTCCTTCCCTCTTCCCACCTCCTGACACAGCCTGGCTTGTATTTTTTCTGCATTTAGACAACCTGATAGTCACTTGGTGCTTTGGAAACAGAAGCTCCCTTTTCTGCTTCAGGATGCAATTTAACCTCAGCCTGCAGCAATAGGGAACTGCTTAGGGAGGTCTGTTTGAGCTCCCAATAATCCTGGGATGCAACATTCTTGCTTGCTCAGCGAGGACGGGACATCCGCTGTTTAATTGCAGAGAGATGACAGGTAAGCTTTCAGCATTTTATTACTGCCACACATTTTTCAGAGACTTCTAAACCTGGCAAGAATTAAATAGAAGCAGCAAAAGAACGATTTTCCTCTAAAAATGCATGCTTCTCCCAAACCTGCCCTGCAAAGCCTGTGACACTGTGGTTGCAAGTGACAAAACAATACATTTTTTTCCTCAGAAATTCATTCTCAAAAAGAACCCTAAACATTTTGATGAGACAACAAACAAAAAAGGCAGCTGGCATGAAAAACTTCAATCCCAATGCTTCAGAGTTTACTACAGCTTACCAGGAGGGAGCTTGCAGGCCTGGTAGAAAAAGAGTATTTCCATCTTACAGTTCAATAAGCCAAATGTTTTTAATGCCTTGAGTCCCATATTAAACTTACTCCAAAAAGTAGACTACATGTAGAGCAAAAGATGTTTACTCTAGCAGAAATATCAGAGACCATTTAGAATTAAGAAAACTTCACAGATAGGGCTTTCTTTTTAATTTTGAAAAAGACTAGATAAACTCAAGAAGGGTTATCTGGTACAGATGAAATTGGGATGAAATTTTAGGCCAGAAAAAACCATGATCAGCACCAAGAACTACTTTCAGCTTTATGGAAACCAGGAACGGGAGGCTTACAGACAGAAATACCAGCTCGATCAGCTCCAGTGGGAGCTGCAGTCAGCAGAAATGCTAACTCCACTGTACCGGGGGGGGGGGGACACGACGACAACCCGAAGGCACATTGACTAAGATGTAAACATAAGGCTTAACATGCAATTGTGTTCAGAAAACTGACTAACAGTATATGCTAGCCCAGTACTCAGCAGACTGTTTCTCTCTGTGTACTCCAAATCCCAGTAGCATGCTGAACACACCGCCTTAACCAAACCGTGGCACTGCAAAGCCCATGCACTTCAGAAGGAGCAATGCAGACAATTCCAGCTTATACTAAAATTCCATTTATGGAGGGACAAATTTCTCCCATTTGACAAGGGCTAGGCAGTGTAACAGTAAAAGTGATGATAACCAGCCTATGCAAGTGCTTCCATTTTTGACGGCAAGGCTAGAAGTGAAGGAGCACTAGAGGAAACAGCTTAAGAAGCCCTAACAATGATAGCAACACCTGCACCTCACAGCAGAGAGAACCCAGACAACTCTTTATTGCCAATGATGTTTGCACAGTATGAAGAGTTTACCTACAACCTACCAAGTTAGTCAAAACTGGCCGTCCTCCTGGGCTAATGTAAGATGGCTGAAAACATACCATGCAGTCTGAAAGTTTGTGCTCCTCTAATAAATTCTGAGCCTGACAGAATTTCAACTACCTACAGCACAGGGCTCAAAGCATACAAGAGGAAAAAGCCGGAGTACTGCTCGCTGTTTTCAGGGATGTGTGGGGAGACTGCAAGTAATAGTGGGGAACTGGAGGAAAATGAGAGGTACTGAAGTATAAGGGCAACTGAGGAGTGGGGTGGATAGCTCAAGGGAAAGCAATACTATAGGAAACCAGACTTCGTTGACTCAGATATTCACAAATTTTTGTTTCTTCATTTGTTGTGGTTATGTCCCATCTAATCCAAACTCACCACCGTGAGGGATACAGAAAGAGGGAAGAGGTATACCATAATGCTCATTCCGTATCCCACTCGGAGAGCCTGCGCTTCCAGCCCCTGCTACTCATGCATACAGTCTTTCCCACCTTCACTCCTCTCCATGATGCAGTTTTATACAGGTGTGAGGAAAACAAGGCTTCTGGAGCACACAGGTGGGACTCTCACATCTAATAACTTGTCAAATATTACCGTACATCCCTCACCATTCTCTCCAGAGGCATCTTACTCCACTTATTATTTCATTTCCTGTTTGTTCCGTTGTAAGTTTCCTTTTATTTAATTTCATGCAGCTTGGCAGAATAGCATCAAGCAATTAAAATGAGACACATATAGCACTCACAAACTCACTGCCAAAATCTCCAATGTTCTCTATGTTGTTCGAATTAATTCACATTTCACAGGTACAGGCCTACAATGCCTCTTTCACTCCACATTCACTCCCATTTGCAGATATTATAGTTAAATTATATAATTGAATCAATATTCATCAGTAAAACATCTAATTACCCACCAGTTTTATACCTTTGATGTCTCTCATGTTAAGAGTCGGCCCAGAGATGACATAAGTCCCAAGGCAGGAGAGTTTCAGCAGCCAGAATGCAACCATCGATCTTGGCACACAACCACGCACCAGGCTTTTGTTCACTGTAAAAACTGCTGGAGAAATCGCTCTAGTGTGGGACCTCACCAAAACATAACCTTTAATTTGAAAACAAAACACATTCCCCGCTCTCGCAGTCGTGAAATCACTGACATGAACCAAATGAAATCCAGTGCAATATCATCTTCCTTACCCTGGAGATAGTCTGAGCAAATCCGAAATGTTAAGAACAGACTCGCTGATCTAATCAAGTTGATTCAGAAACCTAAACTGGGGGGGGAGGGAGGAAGGTCTTAATCAATTTTGTGTCCCTGATGAGCTTCTCAGAACATCCAGTTAAAATTTTCAATCTAAATTCCAAGCTGCTGAAGCGCTCACTATCCTTTACTGAGCTGTAAAAAGTCCAAACTCCTTCCAGCTCCAAAACTCAACAATGTCGTGAAGCGGTATCAATATATAAGCATAGCGTCTTGGCAACAGAACATGCAGAAAAACTACATGAGATGCAACTCAGCTCTTAAGTTTCAAGCATCTGTTTATATGCTGCACTCCTTCTAAGTGTCCGTCTTGCTTTTCAATTAGAAGTTGTTAAATGGTTTCCGGTTTACTGAAAAATTAGACCAGGGTACATATTGTACCTTCTATCGCATCTTTGCAACCCTATCTTAGTGCTCCAAAAACTTTAGCACAGGAGCCTGCAAGGAAAGATCCACTGCAAGTCTAATTCGCCCAGACGTCTTGTAACATAGAACAACCTCTCTGAGCTCCGTGTTTCAAAACATGATGCATTTATTCACTCAGTCCTTACAGAAGCACAGTTAAAACATACATGAGAGGTTTAATTTCTGAAGCCACTAATAAATACGATCATCCATAACTCCAAATCGCAAGGGGGCACCAATGCACGGCACTATTTCAGCGCCAATTAGCACACTGCTTGGGAATGAGCTCTCAAAACAACCAGTGCATTATATTATGGAAATAACAGTTTCCCAATTGTTCTAATGAATACAGAAGAGGAAACCTGAAGAACAAATCCTCCACTGGTATAGATCCATCTACTTCAGTTAAGCTCTGTTCCAAATAATTTCAGCTTTACTACTTTGAAAGTATGCAAGTAGCTATCCGTTTGAAATTAAAATTCTCCAGTGCTTTGTGTGGATCGCCACACGACTATTAAGAAAACACAACTAATCACAGGTTTTCTATCTCAGCCTTGCTGGTTTTCATCATTTCCACTGCTATAGCAGTTCGTCTATACTTCTCTCAGAAAACACCGTCTAGAAGTTAAAGCAGTTTCCCGACTATTTTCATTATGACACTCATTCCCAGACTATGAAACTCTTAGGCTTTGGACCAGTTGGTTATGTCTCTCCCCTAACTTCAGGATAACCTGATAACTTCACATAATGCAGCTTTACAGTCTCCGAGAGCAAAATCCAGCCATTTGTCTTCAGCCAAGCAACCAAGAAATAAAGTGAACATAATAATTTTCACGTTTTAAAGCTGCTGTTCCTTAAAACAGGATAATATCCTAACTTGTTTCAAATTTATTTACGAGTTTTTTATCTCATGCAGCTTAAGGAAATTAGTATTCATTATTCTGTCCTGCCTCAGCCACATTTTAGGTTCTTTGTTTTCAGTTATAACCACAGGTTCATCTTTGCTTGCTTTCGTAATACATTTCAAACCAAATAACCATCAACGTTCACATATGTTCTCAAGCATACATTTGACTTTGTTTTTGTTTTCCTCTGCTTCAACACCTCCTCAGATTACTCAGCTTTATTCTCTCATACCAAACACCCATTAGCATTCAGTCTTGTTTTATTTACTACCTCCTCCTGGGTTTCACCCACTTAAGATCACCCTTATGGTTCTTCAAACCCCAAACTGTATAGCTCCAAGCACACGGAGCCTGTTTTCCCTGTACTACAAATTCATGCTGCAAGCATCAGTATGACTCAACTCCAAACAAGCATTAGAATGGTACTTGCATTAATTGTTAGTTATTTCTGATGGCTCTGGAGAGTCTTCACATTAAGAAATGGTCTCTTGAAACCATTTTAAGCTCGCTCCCCCACTGCACAGCAACGAAAGGCCACAGTGAAAGGAAACAAATAAGGGGGCACACACTAGAAATACACATCAAGAAAAGCTATAGAGAAGGTAAAGAAGATGCCACTCTACTCTGTTTTAACAGAAAATGCACGCAATGAAACTACCATAAACTGAGATGATCTAGATCTAAGGAAAAAAAAAAAAAAAAATCACTGAACTCCAAACTGTCACAAAACACAATGTTCCTATAGACCACTGTTATGAGTAATACCAGAAGGTCATTTGCATTGAATGTGAAACGTTTCCCATTATACTCTTTTAAAGTAGAAGCTAAATCTAAAAAAAAAAAAAAAATTTAAAATTTAAGAAATACAAAAAGCAAATCTTTGTCCAACAGACCCAAGGAAAACCTTCCTTCTGGGCTGGTTATTCAGTAATCACTCACAACACCACGTCTCATGCCTTCCTGAGGCACCAGATTCTAGCTAACATCAGAAACAGAGTATTAACCCAAACCACAGTGCTTAAGCCAGGACTTAACCCTAACAATTTAGAAACATGGAATAAAGCAGCAGTACCTCTTTCCCCAGCTGACAAATCTTGCTTTTATGAACATTTGTGACACTGTTCTTTACTGCTTTATTTCAGACTATTAGTCAGAAATATACTGCTTTTCTCCAAGTAAACAGAATAGCACTCTACTAGATTTTCTAGAAACAAAAGCAGAAGCTCAACATCAGCGCAGTGATAGATGAAGAATAAATAAAAGCCACTGTGAAGTAGCTAGGATGAAGAAAAAGGTTTTAAAAATAAATATTCACAATAACTTATAAAGAAACATGCACATAGACTGCTTTAACCAACATCATTAAAATATATGAACCCTGAATCATTGCTTTTGCTTAATGTCATATGAAATGTGGGTGTTCTCTTGTTTCTGTTTTAAATGCCAATGGCGGTTACCATTCATAAACAAATGAAAGATAAAAACGGCCCATAGACTGTAGGGAAGAATCAGAAAAAGGGAGAAAAAGATCTTTCAGTCATGTGAAAATGACTCCTTCATGACTTCACGGACAGCTTGCTCTTTCCTTGTCCTCATTCCTTTAAGCATACTATTAAACAGCAATGTTCAGGACAGGCAGCAAACCTGAAATGAGCCAGGACATGACTGCAAATGGATGAAGGGGAGGATGTATATGTACTACCCAACTTTGAGCTCTTGAATTATCTACCTGGACCTCCAGCCATACCCCCAATGGAGAGAAACATGCCCCCAGGGAATTACGCTCCCATTCACCCCCACAGAAGCAATGTCTCGTCACCGGCTGGAGAGGGGGCCCAGCAAGGATAGCCAGCCAAGTTCAGCATCCATCCCCTTCTCCAAGTGTCAAGGACACTTTCTTAAGCCAGCTACAGTAGGCAGGTAGCCCAGTAACATCTCAAATGCTACATTCAGTTGTCAGTGTCCAAGGTGCCCCTCCAGCCACAGCATGTGAGAAAGCATGCGTCGCCATCTCTCTGACCAGTGAGCCCTTCTGCACACAGACGGAGGACATACACCCACTCACGTTTCTCCTGGCCTCTTCCATAGCATCTGGAAGCACTAACCATCAAGCTTCTCCTTGTGTCACACCTATGATGCTACCATGGACGCAACATCTCCAGACATCTCCTCCTGCCCAGAGTGCTGTTATAGGCCAACAACCCAACGGCTCATTGGTGAAGATCCTCTTGAACATGTTACCCAGGTACGTTGCTCTCTCCTCCGCCTCTCGGCTCTTCACTGAACACAAAGCTTCGTCTCCCTCGATAAAAAACAAAGGAACAAAGACCTTTGTAATACCTATACCACCTACTGAGATTTTTTTCCACCCTAGGACACAGCTCCCATCACAGCTGCATGCTGTCAAAACTAAGAGACTACCCCAGGAGCAGCCAGTCCCCGCTATGGCATCCAGAAAGCCATCCAGCTCACTCCTGAGGAGGGTGTCAATGACCACAGAATCCACTGTCTTCAGAAATGAACACAGATTTCCTCTCCCTTCCTGAATGACAGCCATTTCACACATAAACAGAGGAAAACTCCTGTCAAGTTGAAACAAGGAAAAGGTGATTCAGCTCTGAGGACATGCTCTGCTGTGCTCTAATAAGCACTGAAGCCTAAAAGAGTACAAACTAGTGAAAGAGAGGCTTTAAAACTTCACTCTTGCCTTCACTTCTATTCCCTCTCCTGCTGACCAGAAGCTGATAGGAAATTTTGTTATCGTTAAAAGATACAAACAAGATAGTCGAAATAGCTCTGAATCCAATCAATACCTTAAGTCGTGGCCACAAATAACAATTCCAGTCACAATTTCTCACCTTCTACAATTAGCTTTAAGGTCATCTGGCCTTACTCTGCGTATCATCACCTCTGTAGATACTTTTTTTCCTATCACATCAGTAACTCCTTTAACCCATAAAGAACAGTCTGACCTGAATTTCCAACAAGTGAAAACAAGCGTATGAATTTACGTGAAAGCTCCAAGACTGTTAGTTACTTAAATGCCCTTTTAAGCATCTAAGTCCAAAAGGTAAGTGCTAAAGTTGCCACCCAGCCCCCCCTAAGCACCTGACCGACCCCCACACTCTGCTGCAAGGTACACGAAGAACTACTAAAATCCTGACAACACTGAGCAAACATGCCATAGTTTCCACCCAAGCTCTGGAAGGCACTAAATAAGACTATCCCATGACTGGGCTCATTCACAGGACCAGAACCAACATGAAGACCATATATATATATACCTGCCAAACAACAGTGGCCATCGAGAGAGCATAGATTCTGCAAACAAGACCTCTCCTTTTGGAGTTGGGAGATGTGGCCTTCAAATCCCTTCAAAACCCGTGTCAAAGGGAACGAGAAGATGAGACAGTACGTTTCCACTGCTTTCAGAGAAAGGACTGAGCCATACAGAGCCCCAGGTCCACCCGAGCGAGCACCGCCATGTATGCCGATGCAGCCCGGCCAACCCGCCGTCACGTCTGGCACTTTCTTTTGGTTATCTCGCACGGATGCAACAGTAACAAGGATGGCTGTTCTCTGACAGCTGTCAGACCTCGCTTTAAACAGGGAATAGTTCTCCCATCCTGTGACTATTTCAAGACTTCAGGTAACTTTTCTGGTGAATGACAGTGAATTCAACAATTACCAAAAGCTTACGACAAAGACGACTTGTTCTTAGGGCACTTCTCATGAATGAGGAGAGTTTTACTTTTAGTCCCTGCTCTACCTGAATTGAAACAGAAATACTGACTAATCTTTGTTTGTCCTGCCAGAGCTCTGCTACGCCACCATCCACTGCAGCCAAGAGCTGAAGCAGGGTATCCCACAACGTCGCAAATCATCCGGACCTTTGACTACAGGGTCACGTGCTGTCTCACTCTAGTATTAGAGCTGTATAAATACAATACCGGGTTAGAGAAGGTCCGATTCTCTATCGGAGAGGTTAAAAATACTCACTAAAACAGTTCAAACTACTTTTTCCCTTGCTCCCTTGCTCTTAGCTTTAGGAAATTTACTGTTTTCACGGTGGAAGGAAATGAGCCAAGGCAAAAGAGATCACCCAGTAGCATCCTATTTCTTCTTTCACTTCTTCCTTCCATCTCTAGAAAATAACATATGTCCTGGTGAATATGTCATATATCAATTACCAGGAACAATTATCAATTAAAAAAACCCGTCATTAAATCTCTTTGAAATGCATTTAATACCGTGATATCGCTTTCATGTAACTCTAAAATGAAATCTAAATTACTTTGCATCTCTTCAGCCTAAGTGTTGGAACGAAAATTTATTTAAGAGGCTTCTCCAAAGAGGACTTAACCAGCTACACAAAACCAGTGCCGTGACTTGCCAATTCCACACGGAAAGCATGAACACACACACCACCCCCCCCAGCCCCCCGGCATTTCGGCTGGCGGCGGTGGCGGCTCACGGTCACTCATCACTTACCGGCAGCGGCACCCACCGCTCCCCACCCCCCCGCCCCGACCTCCCGCCGCCGCACCGAGCCGCCGCGACGCCCTCCCCGCCCATCTCACAGCTTTGCAAACCCGCTCGCCCCCACTCGCGGCCGCGTCGGAGGCCGGAATTTATGCGCCGGCCCCGGGGCGGGGAGGACGGTGGAAGCGCCGGGCCCAGCCGGGGCGGGAAGGGGCGGAAGCCGCCGCCACGGGAGCGCGGACGCGGGAGCGCTGAGGTGCGGGGCGGCCCTGCCCTCTGCGGGGGGCCGGAGGTACTGCCGGCCCGCAGCCCCGGCTGCGAAAAGTGGCAGGAGCCGGAGAGACGGCGGTACCAGCCCCTTTGAATCCGGAGGCCGGTCCCTCATACCGAGTTTCTGTCAGCGCGGGTCTAATACGGCAGTGGAACCGTGCGCTGGAAGCATGGCGCCAGGGACCTGCCGGCTTCTTCGCAGCAGTTACACGTATAATCCCTGTGAAGTGATAACTGACAGACAACGCACCTGCGGGGCGGGATCGGGGCTGAGTGTGTGGAGCTGAAGCGAAACCACCTCCGGGCTGCTCCCGCGGGCCCGCCCGCCCTCATCGCCGGCCCCAGCGGCGCGCAGCGAGCGCGGCCCCCCCCCGCTCAGCCCTCCCGCCCCGCCGCGCCGCGCCG
>JAVKLA010000062.1:14057122-14082924 GCA_034782735.1 Sagittarius serpentarius | reverse complement strand
TGCCGGGGGTTGCCCCGACCCAGGTGCAGGACCTTGCACTTGGCCTTGCTGAACCTCATGAGGTTCACACAGGCCCATGAATTGATGTGAATTTGTTAAGTCATGGACAACTATTCTATACTACAAGAACCAAGCTTGGAAATATCCTCTGAGCACTACACCAATACAGGCGTTCCAGACGCTGGGGAAGAACAAGGAGAAGAGCTCACAGAAAAGCAGGTGAGCTTCATAGTGCAATCGTCTGAGACTGAACACTGTGCTATGGGTACCAACGGCCAGAGAAAGTAAGGCATTTCTTAAGTAGACACACAGTCTTATTTCATTCTCCTTTCCTAAAACGTACAGCAAACCCAAAGGGAATATATTCTTCACTTTCTATTTCCACAGGTTATTGTGCTTCAGAACTCCTATTGGAGGCAAACAATCTTCTTCAAGTATATCGAGCATACATGCCAGCTGGCAGCTTAGAAACCCAAAGATGTAGGTTATCTCCCAAAGACGGGAAGTTCAAGAAACAAGCAGCTTTTTGGAAACAAGTGAGTTATATATTCCTCCTGGTCCTTTTCTAAGGTCCTTGTTTTTTCCCTGTTACTTGAAGAGGAATGATTTCAGGCAAGAGCAATAAAAATCCCTTCCCCAGATTCCAGAGGGTGAAAGATATTTACATCAATGCGAAGCTTGCAATGGCTCCCTTCCCTCTCATTGACCTCAGCACAAACAATCTTTCACATTCAGTTTGAATGTATCCACAATTTACAACCGGGAAAGGGGCCAGCAGAGCCTTCCAGCCACTCCAGGAAGCGTAGGTCAGAAGAGAAACAAATCTCTGAGGCTCCAGATCTCAGATACTAGAGGTATAAAACTGACAAGCATACCTTCCAACACTGGGATACTGGAATGCAGACTTTAAAGAAAAAAACATCTGCAATCCATAGACTGCATTTTAAGTCATGTGAAAGTTACGGTTTTTAATCAGATGTGCGATTATCACCAAAAATCCCAGGGGAGTTCTACTATACTATATTCCTATTTGAAGACACTGAGTAACGTTCAATGCCTTTTCCTGTTGGCAGATACAGAACAGCCATAGCACACAGACCTACTAAGCTAGTTTTGCATTGTTTTTTGTCATCGAGACAGCAATACTTCCCCTGCCCAGCAGTCCTTTTCCCCTCCACCATCTCCATCAACCTACTTCATTTTAAACATTGGCTGGGAAGTGATCCCCTAGATACAACTCCCTCAACTGCTCCATCTCCTTCAAACTCCGCTCTAAATCCATGCTAATTTGACTTGCTTCTTTTGTGACAAGTGGAATGTTAGTTAAGTATCCACAAACACAAAGTAATCTGACACCAACCATCATTTGCAGCACAGATACTATTTTAATGTAAAGCTTCATCAGTAGAAATACACACAGTATTTTACCTTATACGTGCCAAGCTAACAACAATCCAAGCAAATACAAGTCAACTGTCTCGATTAAACTGTCCACAACATCAGCTTAAGAGAAATTTCTCCTGCTGGGACAGGGCATGAGCAGGGAGAGAAAGAAACCAGCACAAGGCTTCATGAAAGCAGTAAGGACCTCATTATGCAGATAAATTTACCATCCGAGAAGTATTCAAACACTCGTTCTGAAAACATGTTAGCAAAGCCATGCATTAACAGTCCTCAGAGACATCAGTCTAGTTAGTCATTCAGAGCTATTAAAAATAAAGTTTCATACCTAGATTCCCAAGATTAGGGCTATTAATGGTGTCATTTCCTAATGCAAGTAGAAGTTTGTTAAAGCAGATGCTAAAACATCTTACTAAGAAAACATGCCATTGAAAACAAAAATGTTCTGCATGAATACCAGTACCTGAAGTCATCCATTGTTTCTTGTATCATATTCTGAATGAAGTTTATTTGGATTGATGTCAGAGGTGCATTTGGTCTGCTACTCCCAATGGTTTCTACTATTTTTTCTGACAATGAACTGGCAACTCCAGCAGTGACAGGTGATGTTACCTTTGGACCTTACAAATTAAAATAAAAATTTAAAAATTATTTTTTAATTTTTTATTTTTTTTTTTTTACAAAATAAGTGTAATCAGGTTTTTTTATTTGTCTTGAGGCTTGTCTATTTTATCTCAAGTATTACCTAGTAAAAAAAAAATTAGATTTAGAATGAGTCTTTTCAGAGGCAGAGATGTTCACATCAGTTCACAATCAACCACGCCTAAAACTGAGCCAAAATTATCAACTTACTTGTTGAGGTAATACCATTTACTGGCAGATCACATGCAGGATGGGCCTGAATATTCTTCACTAGTCTCTCATTTATATCAGGAGCCTTTACAGCAGTGGATGGCGGTGGAGGACTTGAAGTTACAGATTCTGCACTTGATGAGT
Source organism: Sagittarius serpentarius (assembly GCA_034782735.1). Lineage (NCBI taxonomy): Eukaryota > Metazoa > Chordata > Aves > Accipitriformes > Sagittariidae > Sagittarius > Sagittarius serpentarius. Next base: position 14,080,527 of record JAVKLA010000062.1, on the reverse strand, counting down.
TTGATTTCGAAAGCTGACAAAAATAATAATTTACAAAAGGAAGGTGAACTCTACTTATCACAATTATCTTGAAGGCTAAGTTTTCAGGAATGCACTTTCGAACATTTTTGGTTTTAGGAATCTACTCACAAACATACGCTTTTCATTTTCTAGCAAGACATCTTCAAAACTGCCTCAAGTGTGCAGTCACAGAAAGGAGTGCAAAAGGCATGGGCCTCTTAATCTTCACATCAAACATTTTTTGATGAAGTTATAAACATCATTCTTAGCAAACTCGGACTTCTCAAAAGCAATGCAAAAGGAGCTATGGTCTCAGCAGAAGCATATCAAAGATATCTCAAGAAGGAAGAAGAGGGAGATGAAGAATAGGGAAAGAAGAGGTTGGAATTGACCTAATAAATGACAAACAATCATACTGGTGGAACCAACTGATGATCATTCTTGATTTACTAGAAAAATCAAAATATTCCTCAGGCTAGCCCAGTTTTATTTCCCACGAACTTTTGTAACCTGAGCTTATTTAAGAGAAACATACATTTATCTTGTGTTGCTGAAGGCCAGCGCACTTAAACTGAAAAACATTTTACAGATTCGTGTCAACAGCGGGAACAGAGTTGCAAAATAAGATTAGCTGGGATGCTATTAAGGATTTTTCCTTCAAGTAGTAGTATTCTGTCAAGATTCTAAAAAGACCACTCATAACAAGAATTACTATAGTATACCTGCTTTAAGGCTTCTTTAGATTCTTGTTTTCCAAGACTTATTTTCTTAGTGTCAGTCTCTGAATGTTCTTCCTCTTCTTTAATTGGAGATCCCACAAGTGCATGTAGTGGGCTAGACCGTACCCCTTGTGCACTACTTCCCACTGGGCTTCTTTTTACTGGGAAGGCCATGGTGAGCTGTGGGAGAAAATCCAAACCCAAAAGGTAGGACTGAAAATCCAGACCTAAAATGAAAAGGGAAAGGTGAAACACGCAGGTCAAACACCAAACACACACATCAAATCAAACCCGTAACTAAAATGCCTGCACACCCACACAAAACAAAACCAAAAAAAAAAAAAAAAATCACCCAAAAATATACCCCATAAAAACTAAATCCTTAAATCCAACTCACCCTGTCACTGTCCTTATGAAGGTAATAAAACATGAAGAGCCTCTATATATCACTATAAATTACATAAAGGAAGAACAAACTCACTTCAGGACCATACTCTTGATTCCTTGTTACCGTGTTGTGCCTTAGCACCTCAGTGTGTTAGACGATTTCCAGAAAAGTTCATTTGTTTCAGAGTCTGCTTTCATCATTTGTTTATTTTCAATAGTACAACAAAATTAGCATGTAAGAACTAGCATAGGCCTCCAAAGGCCTACCACCGACACAGAAAAGTACACTGAAATATGTTTACCATCTCCTTTCCCTTGAGGATCTTCATTCACTTTACTTGCAATAATATCTACAAAATACCAGAACACAGACAAACTAAGTGTTTATTACATGAAACCTACATCAGCATTCGTATCATTGCATCAAGTTCATAATCAAAGACAAATTAAAATACCAAGCAGGTACAGCAGTCGGTAACACCCAAATGTCAAAATATCATGCTATATGCAGATGAATGATGCTTTACCAATTTCAGTATTAGCAACTTACCATCTCTGACTGGAGAAAACACATCTCCTAAACTACTTCGACCCAAATCATCAAAATTATTTAAATCAGCACTTTTCCCATGATCTGTTTCTTTAGATGGAATCACATCCAAGCTGCCACTATGGGGAAAGCCTTAAAAAGGACAACATCATTCAGTTAGTAATTGACGTTTTCCAAAAATAGCATACGTTATCCCTAAACAATCTCACAGCAACCATGATGCCTGGTAAGCCCAGCAAGCACTTTAGAACCTTCTATGGATTCCAGTTAGAGGGTCAACTTTAACTTCCTCATTTGGGCTGTCAGTGCAGGTGAACTAAAAGCTAAGATACTTATTAACAAAAATAAGCTACAGTTGCATCCCTTTCTTCTTTTTAAAAAGGAGAGTTGTCAAACTGGAGAATGCGCTCATTTTCAGATAAATCTACGTGATGGATGCAGCAAACTTATGGTGTATCAGATGAAATGAAAACTAGTGAATGCACCTTCTTCTAAGACTGTAACCACATTCAGATGATCAAAATTTAAATTTATTCTGCAAGAAGAGAAATTTGCTTCACTGGGGCCATTAAGCTTTCTAACAGAAATTCTAGGAAACATCTATTTTAAAGCTTACCTGATGTTCGGATACTCTCTGCTTATTTTTAATATTAGGAAATCGAGTGGGGTTACAGTTGCAGACAGAAGAAACTTGTTCCTGGACCTTTCCCCATTCCACCCTCAAGCCACTTCCCTGACCCAATCCGAGGGAAAAAAAGTTAGCTTTTGCATGCATGGTAGCAGGGACAGTTGTTTGAAGAATGGAAGCATACCTTAAGTCCAAAAAACCACCAGTCATTATTCAAACTACAGTTTTTAGATGAGGAATACATGGAGAAGTGAATTGAACTGCTAAAATAACCACCTAAATAACTTTCACAATTTAGTATGTTTGAAAAACAGATCAGGACTGTAAACAAGCCGCTATTTTGCCCTCACTGAACACTTAAGTCTAAAAGTACCTAGATTTTGCTTGTGTAAGTTAAGATCTAGGCAAAGAGCATTAGTGCTGTGCAATACATAAATAAATCTCCTATAAATAAATCACCTGTACATACAAACACTTTACTTTGTACCTACTTTAATTAAGAAAGGAAAAAAAAAAGAACAAACCACTGTTCATAAAACCTGTAACTGCTTCTCTATGTGGGATTACTTGTTCAAGTGATCCAAATGTGACTGTGTGGATGACTACAATCAATCATGTCCAAGTATTTACATAAACTGGAACCTGGAGTCAGGTTCAAGATTTCACTTTTTAATATATTACCATATCACATTTTCCACTCCTTCAGATGTGTCAGTTGTGACACATACATAGGATTGCACTTGCTAGTTAAGTACTTGGCGTACTAAGTCAAACTAGAAATGCAGTATCAACCTGTGCCAGAATCTACAGAGGATCTACATGGAAAAAGCATAACATAAAATAGGGCAAAATGTCTTTTGTATATTTTTACCCATTCCCAGTAATCTAGATGTAGTAAGTGTCTATACCAGAGGACGACTGTTAAATAGAAGTTTATGGGAAGCCAGCTCAAAATACATCCAAACATCTCATCACATCCTGACTTCATTTATACTTTTGTACTTCAAAATATCTGTGACAAAAAGCCCCAGACCATTTATAAGCTGTATGAACAGATGGGTTTTTTTGTTTTAAATGCTATCAGATCACTTGACTGAACACCCCTTATTTCTCCAAAGTTAAACCCCATAAACAGGGTCTAGAAGAGTTTCCACAGAACACATGTAGCTTGTGGTCTCTCATCCGTTCCCATTTTTATGTTTAAAGACTGTATCTTCCAAAGTATACCAAGGTCTTTACTACTAAAGCGAACACTCAGTTTAATGAAAAATATTTGGTTTACTTGGTAAAGCTTTATTTTCTTAAAACTTTTATTTATTATGCATGGTCCTGTTTAATGGCTGTTACCCCCTTACATCTTCAAATAAATATAAAAAATCATGTATTTTAACAGAAATAAAATTTTCCACACCATTCAGTAATGTTGATTAGCAACACTTCTTGCATATATAGGAAGCATTCTACTTCACCTCGTACTTCATGGCATACCCAAGGGAGGTCATTAATACACGTCTCTATGAACTGCAGTGGCTTATTGCCTAATTACTGTTGCTAAATGTATTTCTCCTCATTTAAAAAGGGAAGGAAAAAGTGCTGTCACATTAAAATGGCTTGAAGACTGGGGTTTTTTTGCAAGAATCAAACTAACGATGTTACTGATCTGACCATATTTTCAGACTCTTGAATTAAACAAAATTTGAAGAGTATGTTTCACATAGTGGCAGAATTTTAGAACAATGCTCAGAATTCTTATGAAGAAGCATAAATAGTAAGTACAGTTATACAACTAATCATACTTGCAACTATATTTAATATCTTTCCTACCATGTGATATTGGAATCGTGCCTCACACAAAAATACAGTTCAGTTCTCACTTGGGTTTTTGGAGTAGGGGTTTTTTTCTGTGTTTTGTTTGGTTGGTTTTTTTTTTTTTAGGTGAGGTCCGTTACTCTTGTTTATTAACAGAATTACAAACCATTAGCTCTGCATTCCATACAGACATTGTGTCAGAAAATAAATTATGTACATAGGACAATCTACAGCAAGTCAGAAAGCAAGAGATAGCCCCACAATATCACCATAGTTTTCTCTTTTAAATACATACTTGTACTTCAAGTCTAGAATTTTAGATTTCACGTGTCTAAAGCTTGTAGTAAGACCCAATTCACTTCTCACAGTCTCATGTCTAATGCAGTAGGGGAAGGAAAAGAAGGTGCAGATGTGCACGCACGTACACACAGTTCTTCCAAAGAAATGCCTTCCCTCAGTGGAAGTTTTATACTGTAATGGTCGAGATATAAAAAATTCCTTCCATCTTCTACATTATGCAAAATATGATTATAAGAACAGGAAGAAGACACTACCTGTTTTCTCCTGAAGAACCTCTCCTCCCTTATTCTCATTTGGCAACATCAGATGAGATGAAATTGTTGCTGATGCTTGAGAGGCAATGTTTTTGATGCCAGTATTTTGAATTCCTCCAAGATTACTACCAGCTTTGACTTCTCCTCTTTTGGGTACAGGTTTATTTGAAGAACCCATAAGGTTAGACTGAAGAAAAAAATAGAACAAATTAAAAGAAGTTATTATTCCTTCATCTAAAAGCAAAAATACAAGCCAACATCCTTTCTGTTTCAAAATACTAAAAAAAAAATTCAGTTCAAGTTGCAAAGGTTGCCTAGGAGAAGGCCTTTACAAATGTAACATAGAAGTATCTTAATGTAACTTCAAAGAACATACGAAACATCTGTATTATTATATGAATACTGTGTGGACCAGCAAAAGAATAGCAACAGAACTTAAGGCGAGTGACCTGGCACAAGCCAATTTTGATCCTAGGCTTCGGCATTGGAAAAGTAACAGATTACATTATTAGGGACTCCAAATTGTACAGCAATAGTCAACCACTAGCAGCAAGTGTGCTGGAAGAGGAGGAAGGTCTCAGAGCAGTAAACAATCCACCTCAAAAGTTCTCTCTGTCTCCACTAAATGGACACATGGGGTTTCTGGATACAGCAGAGCCTAATTAAGTCTTGGGAAGAACCTCTTAAGCTTTGTCTTTTATTTAATCAACTTCTCCAACATTTATATATGGTTTTTGCAGGCATATGTAAGACCATGCAAAATACCTCAAGGTCAGCAGCTGTGTGTCTTCCCCTTAAGTGGAAGGGCAATTACAGACCTTTCTGCTACTGCCTACAAATGAATCTAAGGTCCCACAAACTGATCTGCAATGGCAGCATATTCACCCCAGGAAACTTAAGACTAAAGTTTCACTCATTTCTATGCTGAAGCTAGGAGTGGGGGAATTCCACATTAAAACCCCCTAAAATGGCACTTAAGATTGAGCAGTTTATCATTTCTATGTTGGTATGAACCACTTCTGTTGGCATCTATAATGCTTAGAAATTGAATGCTAACATTTTTTTAGAACTTAAACTTATGCTTTGCTTTCATTAATCTGCATATCGAGCAATAAAAAGGAAAGTTTTTTTACCTTGGAAAAATTGCTACTGAACTGAAGACGTATGCATTTCACACAGCCTTTGTGAGCAATAACTGCTTTCACTGGTGATGTCAGTTGTCTTAAGTCATACTGGCAAATTTTTCCCCGGGAACATCCTATAGCCAAAGTAGTACCATCAGGCATGAAGTCTATTGTTGTCAGAGGAAAATCAGCTACTATCGTTGTCAGTAACCTTCAAACAGGAGAACGGACAGGATAAAGAAGCTTTTAGAGTTCAAAAGTTGGACTTTTCAAAACAGAGTATCTAAAAAATAAATAAATAAATAAAAGCTTTCATAATTCAGCTATAGGTCAGTAGATCCACTTCTCCAGTGCCAAGTAAACAGTGGATTAGGCTTACAGAATCATAAAATATCTCAAGTTGGAAAGGATCCATAAGGATCAAGTCCAACTCCTTGCAGGACTACCTATAAACTAAATTATGTGACTACGAGCGTCATCCAGGTGCTCCTTGAACTCTGACAGGCTTGGAGCCATGACCACTTCCCTGGAGAGCCTGTTCCAGTGTACTAAGTGCTTATGCTTAACAAATTAAAGACTGCATATGCTCCAAAAGATTTCACCAGGACAGGATCAAATTGCCTTCATAACAGCAGTTCTGACACCTAAATTATTTACTAGTACCATCATTTCCAGCAGCAATTGTACTCCATACACCCTGTAGTTTCCCAAGCCTATCAACTCTAACCTTCCCGCAACTCTAGGAAGAACTTCAGGTCCTAGTTTGCATCCTTCTACTACACCCCTCCAAACTAGAGCCAGACTCCTGCTTTTATTCAGCTAAAGTGAAAGCACAACTCACACTAGAACCAAAGTCCCATGAAACCACTTGCCATCCTACCCTCTTACTACACAGTCCCATCACCTACACCCCATACTCCCATAATTCCTGCTTTTTCAACCAATACTCTCCCATATTTAAGGCTCGCTATCTCAGCAACTCTGTGCACCACGGTTGCGTCTTGTACCTTGAATGAGTAAAGCAGGCAAGCTAAGCTCAGGTGGCTGCCGGTCCTCACAGGCTGTACTGCCCCTCACAGAACCTAACTGCTCTCTATCAACAAGAAAAGCCCGTACGCAAGCACTTGGGAAAGGTCACTCATATGTAGCACTTCAATTAGTTCCCACACGTCTTGCGTTTTTTGATTTTTTTTTCTCAGGGTTGGTTTGTTTGTTAAATAAAAAAAAGCAAAACGGACCATAGTACAGGTTCTCCGGTAGCAATATGCCAACCACTTCAACCATTCTGAATGTGGTCTGAATTAAGTATTTTGTGTCATAGTTAGGCATGCTTTTTCAGATTATAAAAACCAAATAAGGATCCTATAAAATCAAAGGTCTTTAATATACTCACTTTTTGCTTGAAGTGTCATAGAGAATAATTCTTTTATCCAAGCCTACAGTTACAAGCAACAGCTTATTGACTGGAGAAAAGCAGATTTCTGAAGCTGGTGCTTTATGAGTATTTTCAAAATTATGATATGGGTTCTGGGTATTTACATCCCATAGAGTTACATTTCCACTGTCAGAAACACTGCCCAGCAAGGATTTCTTAAAGGTTGAATATCTCAAGTGTCGAATAGGCTGTAAAACAGACAAAAAATGAATTGTAATACCACTGTTAAACACCATATTAAATTATTTTATAAACACACACAACACATCAGGAATATAGATGTTACATTAAGTTAGTTTACAAAGGCTGACCACTCTAATAAATAAAAAGTAAAAAAAAAAAGTTAATTTTGCATTACAGTGCCATTTTTGCTGTCAAGGGGGCAGACTTTTCTTCTAGAAAAGTTTCTTGATTTGTCAGCAAGTATCATGCCATCATACACACTACAAAAAAAACCCACACCACATCTAAAATTAAAGGAGTGAAAAGCTACATTATTTCACTGATTGGTCTCCTGCCAAGAACATTAAACTTAATTCCCCTCCACTGATTTTAAGTACTTGGATATAAGGCAATTTGATAAGACACACAGACTCCAGAGCTATGCAAGTATGTAGGTCCCGCAGAAGAAAAGACTTCACCCTGAGAGCTAAGACTACAGAAGAGGATCATATGCCTGGTTTATCACAAGCAGCCTTGATATCACTGAACCATGTAATACAGGAACTTAACTTGCCTTTCAGAAGCAGGTGTAAGTATTTTGTTTCTACCATATTGCTTCAGAGGATGTTTCAGAACCTACCTGCTCTAATACTAAATTACAATACTCAATTTCCAGATTAATTTTATTGATGACCGATTTGCATTAATTCACCCCGTGACAATAACACCCTTACACTTAAATTGTTTTCTAACTCCTCAGTGCTGCTTTTCCCTGTTTTAATAAACAGCCACCTCACCTTCTTTCAGGCTTATTTTGCTATAAACAATAAGCAAGATTCAGTCTCCTAAGACTGTTTTTTCAGTACCACCACAGTTTCTTTGTAACTCTCCCAGCTTGAATCTTTCTTGAATATGGACAACCAGAATCTTACATGACCTTAAAACAATTTTGCTACTGCCTTACAAAGGCAGTAACACTTCGCCCATTTTATACTTGTCCTAACACATTCTACACTGCTTTTTTTTTTTTTTGTGATCCAGTCTGTTTTGGTTGCTCTTTCCCTTGGGAATTTTCAAATCTTAGACTAACACAAAAAGCCTCAGCTGTGATCCAAGTCTGGTACCTTGATTTCTATACTATCATAGTTGTTCTCATGCCTGCTATTTCAATCATTCTTAGATACAGTCACAATCCTCTCTCTCTTACAGGAAATACCTTCCAACTGTGTCTCATCATAGCTCTACTTCTCGTATCATAACCATTACTGAAAATATTAAACAAGATTAACTATTGATAACCCAAACAAATACTGTTCTTTCAATATTACCTACTGTCTTCTTTCCTATAGCCAATTTCTTACCCATCCTCAATTCCTTTCTAAACCTCCATCCTCTCTAATATTTTCTTACAAGGCACTGAATCAAGTGCTTTACTCAAGTCCAGACAGGTGACAGCCATTACATTTTATTTGTCTGAAAATGCTCTCAAAAAGCTATTATATTATTCTAGTGTAATCCACAACGCAATGCACTGTATGGGATTTTTATCCTCTTTCTCTCTTTAACTTCATTTTAATGGAGATACTTGTTGGTTCACTGCCTCCAACATAATTTCTAGCACTTGTATCAGATGTCTCACTGGAAGCCTAATTGCTCCACAAAAAAGTGGCACCCTCAACAGCATATTCAAACAGGACAGAAGATGACTTTATAATTAATATGGTCCTCTACTGGACACAAAGGAGACATTTTTATCAGCATTTTTCAGTTTATTTACATTAAAAAAAGAAATGGAGAGACTCAGGAATAACAGCTTCAATTACGTACATAATCTACACAGGAAATATGCCTGTCCCTCACAGTTCTCTCACTTCTTCACCTCCAAATACCCTCCTTACTGCCCTGGCATCGGCTCATGTTCCATTTTCTCCCTCCTTTGTTCTCCTGCCCACTGCAATTACTCTCTCCTAGCTCTCCTCGAACCTTCTTTGCTATCTTACCGAGTGTCCCATTTTCTTTTCTCATTTTTCCTTCTAATCTCACAGGCCCAAGGTAAGTTCTCAGGTTTTTTTTTTCATATATGTACCTTCCCCGTATTACATCTGTTCCCCACTTCTCACTGAAGTCATGGTGTTTCCTCAGAGTAGCTTCACAGTTTAATTTCAGGTTGCCAATGAAGGAGGTGTGAGGTGTGGGGAAGAACCTATTCACTCCTCACTTTCACTGAATTAGGTTAGCAACAAACTTCACTTGCAACAACGCAATTGCTAGATCAGACTCCAGGAACAGGGGCGCTTAAATCTGTGCACACTTTTATGAGACAGTCAAATGCATCATATTGGCATCCCTGCCAGTATGCTACATGTCCAAGTTTCAAATTCTTGCCCAGACAGCTGGAGGCATGAAAGAACCTCATTTCTGAAAGGCTATTTGACCAGACAAAACCAAAACATTTCTCCTCCCAGAAGTGAGTCACTTAATTTGAAGTTTTCTACAAAAAATACTTTATCTGAGAAACATCTGGGTGAAAAAATATAGCTTTAAGCTTTGCACAGTTAGAAACAGCAGACAACCAAACCTCATATGGGAAAGCATCAAGTATTAAGATGCATCACTACAACTACATCACTTACAGTAGTCTTGGCAATATTTTCCTCATTTCCCACCCCATCCATAATCAAAGGGCAAATTAGAAACTGTATTTTCAAATAAGAATAGGCTTCATGAAGTAGCATTCTGTCTTTATGTTTGAAATGCTGACTCAACTCTAAATGAATTTTATAACAAAACAAACAAAAACCCAACATGCTATCCAGCATTCACTAGAGCGAAATTAAACACTCATACAGTCACTATGAAAGCTGTCAAGTATACACAGAAAAATATCTTTTTTGAGATCCACTGCTGCAAGGGAATGGGACCCCCCGTACAGGAAGAGATGAACTATTACACTTGATCAGACATTTGAGCTATTTAGTCCTACACCATATGCATGAAAGTGTTCAATACTGAAGTTCTGAAAAAGGTAAAAGAGACCCCTCCCCACCCACCACAGAAGACAGATCTAGGATAATCTAATGCTAGGCATAAGCTTCTTCCAATTAGTTAAAACCAAAACTTCTCTCCTCTATAATATTCCTTTTGTTGCAATTCTCAAGTTACTTTTCCAACCTTCTCCCTCTGATTACATTTATTGCCAAAGAGGATGCTAAAAATCAAAACTCATCATGATCAACTGTGTGTTCACAGAGAAAATGTTACCTTTTATGTCACTGAATTTAACATTATTGTTTACCTGCATATCCCTTTATGTCGTGTCAGTTAAGAAGAGTCTTTTTATTTTCTTCAGTTCCTTTCTTGTCTCCTTACCAGACTTCTTCCCTACTTCTAACCCCTCTGTACCTCTGCCAGTCCTAATTCTGGAAACTTTTTCTGGGCTGTCACGCATACTATTCTAGATCAGACTCTATCACCCATTTTTAATTTCAACACATTTCTTTATCTTATTTCTTGTATTTTCTAATGTTTTTGTCTACCTTAATGACAAGAAACTAACACGTAGTCACAGTGTTCACCAAATAGTCTTAAAAAAAAATTGATTTTTGCTTGGCATGATGAAATCACACAGAACTTTGGTACACTCCTAGTCAAGTTTTTCCCCAAAAGAAGCAAACTTCCCCAAACTTCATTTGTCATCTCCTGTCCCTTTTCTTAAGTTATGGGTTAGAAACAAAAGTTCTGTTACTCAGATTTTGAACGCTAGGGCCTCCAACCCAACCTACCTGAAAACGGCCCCAATACAGTTCCTTGGCCTTTGTACTGCCAGCAATAGGAATCCCAAGCCTAGAATGGGCACACAATCCATATGGTTTAACTGCAAGGTTTACTAGTTGCAGGAAAAAAAAAAAAAGAGCTAAGGATGTGGGAGACAAGTTAAAGCATCGGTACTTTTCTGAAAAGAAGCCCGAGAACGTTTACACATTGTAATTTCATCCACGGAATCAAACAGCAAAGGTGTGGGGCATGTTTCATTGGGAAAAATGTGACTAGGCAAGCTTAAGTATCTTCTCTGAATTGGGTCTAGGAGGATTTTTAAGATACTTGCTTTATTTTAAGTCAGCATAGCTGTTCACTAGGTGAAACTCAAATATGCCTAAAGTAAATGTCTGAAGTGGGAAGTGGTCACCTGTTTTCTAATTATTTTAGTCACTAATACTAAAATCATTTCAAGATTGTTAGGAATGACGCAATTATTTGGAAAGAGTCATGTTTTGGAACTAATCTGTCAAGGCTGAAGAAAAAAAAATAAAAAAGCAAATATGAAGCAAGTTTCACTAAATCTTAGTAACTACAACTCCTGATGACCTCCGGAAATTCTGCACACAGAGAGAGAACTACCAGAAACACCTTCAGCGCAAAGTGCTGAACCCACAAAGAGAAAATTAAGTCCTCTTTGGAACACTTTATCAGTCAATGTAGCACAAAAAGCCATATACATCTTTTTGCCTTAGCTGTGATTGGAGTAGATTTTCTGCAGAAAACAGAAGTACATTTTATCTTTAAGCTTCACAATAAGACAGCTGAACAAGGGACAGAACACTTCAGAAAATGGTTGGTCCATTGCTGATAAGGACTAGCTACACTTAAGGTCTTTCACTCCTGGAAAACAAGTGAAAAGCCCAAAACTAAACCAAAAGTAGTCTAGCATCATTGATTTCCTTATTTAAAGCTAGTACAGTTTCTTAATCTCCTTTATACCTTAGTGAGCCTTATAAGTAAGAAGGCAGATGTAAACACAGTTGATAAGTCTTCAGCTTTTAAAGCTATTTCACTATATGGAGTGACCAGAACTCATCACACTTCTTTACAAATTAGCCAGCTGTTCAAACAACTAAACTAAATCCTGTTGCTAGGAGAACAGCACCAGGCAGTGAAGACTTGAACAAACATTATGTTTCGAAACAAACCTTAATTCATCCTCACAACAGCAAGCAGATAAGAATCTGGTAGTCTAAATGAATACCAACAGCAAAGACAAATTATGGGATCTGCAAACAACTCTGTGCAAGAACTCAGCTCTAATAAAGCACAAAGGTGTTTCTAAATCAAAATCAGTTACTAGAATATAGGCCAAAACTCATATGAAAAGAAAATTGTTTAAAGTCACAGAAAGCACTGCAACCTTGGGCTATTCTACTAGTTGTAGAGTTTATACAATATCAGAAATTAACTGGCAAGGAAACCACATTCCACCATGCTCAAACAGAGACAAGCTAGATTTTATAAGGTTAGTTTGACCTTGCATTCCCCAATTGTAAAACAAAGTTACTAGGGAGCGGTGACCCTTACTAAGCCAGACAGTTAGTGCCAGGATCAAGCAGGACAATACACTGTGTATCTATTCAAGCTTACTTTTAGAAAACTGTGCCCCTAAACTATAAATCAAGTAAAGGCTTTTTTAAATTTAACAGAATTACACAAGTCTTCAGAGATTTCTTTCACTGCACAATTAATCCTGCAATTCTCTACAAGTACCAAGTAAAACCCAAAAGCAAAAATAAAGCTATTTTTGCACATAAGAGCAAAGATAATTTTTAGGATGTAAGATAAGCTGATAAACTGGGACATCCAAGTAGCCATCCCATTACACAATTATAGCTCGATTCCGTTTTAAATTAAGGCTGCAGTCAAATAACTGCCCCCCTTTAGAAAATGTTACAGACCCTTTAGAATGTGAACAGTAGCTCTGTGCTTGCAATTACTTTGATTTAACACTTGAAATATACTTATTCATCTTAAAGGTCAATCGGCTTTGCAGTAGGCCTCTTGATTTCATCTGCCAAAAATAGCTATTCACTGCATCACTTATTCCTAATCACTTTTTGGTGGAAAGAGTTGAATGTATCAAACAGGTTGATGCAAATCATCCTCATACGAATTTTTTCATTTTCCAATTAACTAGCAACATAGCCCCCACTCTGGATATTCACCTCAGCTGTGTAATCCAGCCATGGATATCCCTGTAGCTCCGGCCTCACATCCACATTTTTCATAACAATCAAATCAGAAAAATGAACTGACTACACAGATGGATTTTTAACATCAAACCAAGTATGAAGTACAATTTTGCTTCAATAGAAGTATAAGACTATGGTGATGGATCAAAGACACTGCAGCACCTAAGAGCAGAGATAGTTTGAATTGAATGGAGATTTTTCAACAGAAAGTATACCACAATTCCCGTGATGCTATAAAGCTGTAAGAGATTCTTCATCAAGTTATATTGTTCATGCTAGACAGGAGAAAGATTTAACTTCACACTATATCTGCAATCTAGGACTGAAAAAGCTGCTGCAGTAACAGAAAGTAAGTCACAACTTAAGTATTCCCTGTGACATTAAAGGTCAGGTTTAGGACCACAGCATCCACTAGGCAGCTCCTACCTCTGTAAAAATGACTCAATAAAAAAATAAGAGAATGCCTAGAACACAAACACTTGGCTGTGCCTAAGACAACATTCACACTAAGAACGCACACTGGAACTTCTGATAGGACAACACAGCTCATTTACTACTCCAGATACCCTTATATCAAGGGAATTCCCCTAACAATACCCACTAATTCTCCATTATCTTTTGAGTCTGCAAAAAGGAATTACAGTGGAAAACCCTGCCAAGGCCCTTAAGTAGCACACATGCTTTGTGTTTGTCTTTTGCACAGTTTTCCTTCAAACTAGTTATCCAAAATCTTGCCTGAACACCTAAGTAGGTAATATAAAAATCTCATTGCTTTTCTCTTTGAGCAGCTGTGCAACTTTCATCTCCAGATTAAATAAATTTATTATTTCCAAATGAAGGCTTATATTCACCCCTACTGTACAGATGGCTCTGTTCAGTTGTAAATTTGATTATTTTGCATAAGTCAGAACACAAGCTACATGGTTTTTGCTCTCTGCAGCAATACACATCGCGTCGTGCATTGAAATCCTGCTTTGGTTTGTAAAGCTGACTCCTTTTTGTTCAGTTCTAAAATGTGTAAAAGTTTGTTCTTGAGGAACCAATCTACAAAGTAAAATTTGCTGTAACCTGTATATAAGTAAAAGTACTTAAGAAATTTGTATTTCAATGTTACCTATTGTTTAAGACTAGAATATACACAATGCTCTGTTTTTTCCTTCCGTAAGTGCACTCTTAAAAATTAAAAGGAAACAGATTAACAAAAACTTAAAGCTCTTGATATGTACTTTCAATTTCTAAACACTGTGAATTAAAACTTCATACCTGAAAGGAACTTAATACAGATAGCCTACCTGACGGCTGCCATAACCAAAGGGAGTACTTGATAAATTTGTGGTAACACTGTGCAGGATAATTTCACCACTCAAAGACCCAGAAGCAATGTAGCAATCATTCCAATTATATGTAACACATGTGACTTCATCTTTATGATCCTGTGGGGGAGAGAGGTTAGAGGGAGAGGGTTAAAGCCATTCAGGGTAACCACCTTCCTTCCTAATCTGTGCTTTTGCAGAAAAACTTCAGTTTGATGGGTTTTTTTCTGACCATCTGACCAACATTTAAAAAGATTATTTAAGAGTTATTATGGAAAACCCCAAAAAACAGCAGCAGAACACACTGAAGATCAGCCATTATATTTTAACCACTGCCTGATTGTTTTCAGAAGACTGTTTTAATAAATTCATAAAGACGATGCTATAATTATATACAATACTTTAATAAGACATCCATAGAGATATCTACCACAGGTGTCATTAATGTTATTTTAAAAGTAAAGTCTTCCAGAAACCAGCGATATTTGAATACAATTTTTGTGAATCTGAGGTACTACTGCCAACCTCCCCTTCTGTCACTTTTAGTATTAACACCTGTATTTACCAAAAAGCTTTTCAGTATAGTCATTTGCAACGATGATATTGTGTTTACTGAATATGTAGGGGAAGACAACCAAGTACTTCTAATTTAAAGTATTATATTAGCTACTTAGTAGTTTTGTTTCAAACTGCAATTTTACAAGTCCAAGAAAAAAGAATAAATCAAAGCTGAAGTTTTATAGCCTCTTTAACAATGGCCCTAAATAAGGCCAAATCACCTACTGAAGGCATCACAGAAGTATACTAGACCATCCTAAGTTTTGCGCATCGTAACCAGGTTTTAGAGAATTCATACTGGATCAGTTAGAAGACGACAACCACGTTCCAGTTTTGCATAACATCAGTTCTACTACAGTATTCTACATATACAAAAGTATCTTCTTGTTTGACATACCAGAAACAGCAATTCTGTGAAATGCTGCCCTTGGAAAAAAAAAAACCCATCAAAGAATATCAATACAAATTTGCAAAATAAGAAGGCTATTCTGAAAATTTAAACATATTTTATTATAGAATTGTACTCCGAAGACATCAAGTATGCTTGTTAAATTAAATTTGCTATTTACAGCACATAAAGAACGCAAACGTGACCAAGACACATATATGTGCTAGCTCCTATCTGTGAACTTGATCCTACAGATACAAGACTTAGAGAAAGTATATTTTTTACAGTTGGCAGCAAAACCTGGAACTCATGAAAGCTTCAGTTCTTCCTCAGCCAAACTTACCTTAAGGCTACGGTAAACCCTTCTGGATTTCAGATCCCAGATATTAACTGTGTTATCAAGGCCTCCACTCACAATATATGAAGAACTAGAATTCAAGCTCACACATGTCTGTTTTGCCTGATGGAGAAGGGGAAAAAAGAAGTATGTTAAAGACAATTAAGGGGTTTATTAAAATCTACTTAAAAGCATATTGATGTGTGTTTTCATCTTCATTAACACAAACAGTCCCACTGACCAACAGAACTATTGGTACACTACAGTCACTTCCCATCAAAAGACATTTAAAATCCAGTCCAGTTTGGACATATGTTTAATAGACTTTAAGATATAAACACATTAATTAAACTCTCAAATGGTCACATTTTCCTATTCCAATTTTTTTAGCACCTTTTCCTTTAATATGCATTTTCCCTTTAAATTATAGCTCCTTAAAGTGCAATCACAGACTTCTATTCAGGTACTGAGTTTTAAAAAGAAAATGCTAAGTTTAGAAAAAAAAAATCCTTAAAAGAAAATCAAGAAGTTGTCTAAGTCATGTACTTCACATTCCCTAAACATTACAAAGAATATTATAGCAGCAAACCTCGTAATTCGGTAAGGTGATTCTTTTTAATATAATCACTGAAGTACCAGCTTTTGAAAAAAAATGTCAATCTTAATGATAGACCTACATCGAGGACAAATTATTATTCAGTTCTATCATGTTGAAAATTCACTTTTAAGTTCCTGTGATTTGAATTAAGAAAAAACAAGTCCATCTAATTATTGACACGGGAAAATTGGAAATGATTGCACTAGTTATAGATCAGACTTAGTTAAATCTCCAGGACAAACACTTCACCTTTGAAAGCATTTGCTTCAGCAACCTAAAAGCCCGATTTGAACACCTTTTCAGAAAATTTCTAGTCCAAATTAGCATTACAATTGCTGTCCAAGGAGAATAATTAGAATGGTTTAGAACACTAACAAATCATTCAAGTAACCATGTCAAGAGACTTTTCTGAAACTCTTTCTGAAGAGTTTATAGTGTCAGGCTTCCATTCAACAGGAAAAAAACCCTGACCATAACAGAAGTGCTCCTATTTCATGTTTTTCCAGAAGCTACTGCGTGTGCACTCCAGGAACAACCTTTACATGGACTCAATGTTTTTCAATGTACAGTTCACAGGCATGCATAATACTGACAATTCAAGGTGGAAAATGAAGTTCAAACTTGAGCTCTGTTCCATCGCTTACACATTAGATCAAGTTTGAACCACTGACTGCCTCGGGCTATCACACTGAGGCTCAACAGGCAAATTCCCCCAGCAGAAAGCTACCAGCATCAGATGCTAGTATAACTGCATTTGTACTTTCTTACTGGTAGAACTGTTTTAGAAACACTATTCCCCTCACTCTTTTTATGTATTTACGCACAAGAAAATGTTTTTACATACGTGTCACTGATTCCAATATGCAGAACAGATGTGATAAAAACAGTACACAAGGTGGAGTGGGGGAAAAAAACAGGGAACAGCATTACTCATACTTACTCCTTCAGCTATTTCAAAGAGCGGACCAGGTTTGCTTTTACAGCTTGAAACAACTATTTTATCACCAGCAGCAGAAGCAGTGGCCAGGTATCTATCTTGGTCACAAGTTACAGATCATAATTGTATTATACTGGTGATTAATAAAAGCAAGAGTAATTTTCCCCTACTGAACAGAAGACAGATTGGCTAAACAGTCTAAAGTACTGTACCTTGAAGGGACCTACAAATAGAAACATAAGGCTATTTTCCAAGCTTTCATTAAGAAGCTCTTGCATTAACTACAGCCCTTAATTCCCAATACAAGGCAGAGCAATTTCTTTCAGAGAGAAGAGAAGTATCTGGCAGATATTATTTAAGAGCTCTTTACTGCTAAGGCAGCTTATCTGATCTACAATTTTGTTTCCCCACCACCCCAAAGTAAGAGGCCCATTTATCACTAAAGTTCAAAGGAATGTCTGTTGCTGTGAGCAGACTATGGATTTAAAGAACAGTCCTGTTTGTAACAAGTGTTAAACTACTTCAACATATAGTTTCTAGAGTACAATGAACGTTTGCTAATTTGTCTCCCTTTGTACTGAGGGAAGAAAAACAAAAACCCAAAAAAGAACCTTTTATGACACCAAGTACCTCAAAGGAGTAAGAAAAGCCTTCAACATAGAACTACAGAGCAGGGAAACTGCCTCTGCACACCCACCAAACGAATCAAGTAATCATTTAGATCTGTGTCCTGTATGTCTTCAGGCCACTGCCCATTGTGATTTTGCATTTGCTTATTTAAGAGTACAGGTTAATTGGCTGGATTTAACACCAAAGAACTGGTAGGCAGATTAGTGCTTGCTGTTTCTTTCATTATTTTAAAGCACTATTTTAGCTTACAGAATTATGCAGAACCAAAACCAATGCTTTACCTCTAACAAATTAACAAACATTCAAAAGCATACAGAGTAAGATACTTCATTGTTTCGGTTTTGGGGGATGAAGAGGAGACTAAGTGGAAGAAAGCATAACAGGACAGACTGTCTATAGCTAAAGTTTACTAAACAACACATATAAGTGTATATATGTATGAAAATATATCTATGCTTCAATTTCTCTGCAAGCTCCATAGGTAAAACATTCATTTGTGCTCTGATTGTTTTAAGTTTTTTTTCATACATCCACTTATTTGCAGACTTAGAGGACAGACGTTCAGAACTTGCAGGACTTAATTGTTATGTGCCAGCATCCTGTCCTTCTTTTGCGTCAAGATCAGACATCACTGCCTTTCCCCACGACAGCTATACAAGCTGTTCACCTGAAGGTCCATTATTTTAATGAAATTTCTCATATATTCACCTAATACCTCGTATCATTATTCTATATTAAGCTTCCAAGACAGAGGTGAAAGGTCTAAATGGGCCAGATCCATTTTCATGTGTAAATCACCACCATCCTATGGATGTTTTCCTACACACCCAACACATTTGTGCTTCCTCTGTAAATGCTACAACCAGCACCAAGAAAACCAGTGCCTACAGAGTAAGAGGTAAGTGTACACTGTCAAAGGCTATCAGAATCAATGAGAAGCTGTTCAAGGGAAAAAAAAAAACACAAACAAACAAAAAAAATCTTTCGTTACAACTTTCCTCTCTGCACTATGTACAGAATTTCACTACACTAGCAGTTGCTTTGTTCAAGCTTGTCAGTAAATTAAGCACTGCCTTGAAAGTGAATACCGTAATCAGCTACTGAAGAAACAAACGAGTATGCTTTACAGTTGGTAAGCAATTCAAGCATATCATAATCATTAAAAAAGTGTTAGCCTCCTAAAGGAATAGAAACTTCTTCAGAAGCATTTACCAGCGTGAGTTTATTTTGTAAATCACTTCAACACAGAGAACCACACAATTTTCTTCATAATATATACAAATCTTTTTATACAAGACTTCAAAACTGTACCAGACCTGTGATTTACGGACACTTTAATATAAAAATTCACTGAAATTTTGCAGAACACCCACAAAACTATGGCTGAAACTGTAAAGGATACTATTGCTGGCCCAACACAGTGAGCTGACTGGATGTGGGGGTGTATGTGGGTTGAACTGCTCCACCACAGTTAGCGATGAGGAATCCCATATTTTAACGTCATCTCCCGATGAAGCAAGACGTATGCTTTCTTGCATGGCTGCACCTGGTTTTGCAAAAATAAATAAAAAAATGAAAACACACATATATAAAACCTAAAAATATACAACAGGCAACTTCACAAGTCAAAAATAATTTCATCTATACTATTTAATATTGTTTTCCTGATAACCAGGGTGTTTATTGGTACTAATTGTGTAATTCTCCAATTCAGCTGAATACACTACTGAAAGCAGCAGACACTCCACACTTTCGTTACTTGAATTCTTGCAGAAAACGTATGCTTTCCTTTTCACAAAGGAAAAGCCATCCCCTCTACGGTATCAAGGGGCTAAAATGATGCTTGTACCTCCACAGAGTTTACAGCTGCCTAACACGAAGCCGTGAGCACTTCGAACACCCATTTCCCACCAGTAGATGGAGGTACACAAGCTCGAATCAAACCGGCTGTTGGAGGGGAAGGCTGGAAGTTTGGACCTGAAGGACTCACTTCAGCGTTCATCTCACCACCCCAAAGGGGACATCCGAGAATCCGCCAAACTACACCTTTAACAGCGGAATACGAGCGACGAGTCACTTTTCAAGGCAGCTTACACAACCTTAAAAACCAAAAAGACAGCCACCAACAAGATACTACTATTTGACACCGTTTTAAGAGTTAAAGCCAGGCCAACCGACTCCAGCTTTGTAAAGCTTATTCTCAGCTTTTTACTCTGGATAATTTTAAACTGCCAACAAAAAAGGCCTCAAAAGGTAAGCCTTTCCTTCACCTAAAAGCCTAACCAACCTTTACCCAAAAGTTTCCAGGACATTTCTACACAGCTTTAGGCCACTAATTCTCCCTGCCGAGAACGTCCGAGAGGTGCACAACACTGACAAAACCACCCAGGAGACTCAAGGTCCGCAACCGCCTCGCTCGGCCGTTGCCCAAAGCACCAGCCCGCGGAGCTGCTCCCCGCTCCTTCCCCGCTCCGCCCGCCTCGCACCGGGCTTCTCTCCCCGCTCCGCCCCTTCAGCCCCGGGACGAGCCGCTCCGCGCACCCGCGCCCCACGGCACCGGCCCCGACCCCGCTCCCGCCAAGGCGGGCCCCCCGCGTTCCGCGCTCTCCCCCCGCGGCGCCGTTGCCACCTGCCAGGGCGGGCACCGGACCGGGGCCAGGGCCGGGGCCGAACCCCGTCCCTTCCTCTCCCTTCCCCTCCCGGCGCCTTCTCAGGGATCGGGATCGGGATCGGGCCCGTCACATGGCGCCAGCCGCCCCGATTGGCTCAGGCCCTCCTGCTCCCAGTTCTCTACGGGGTCCGCCCGCCCTCCCGGCCAATGAGCGCCGCCCTGCCGCGCGCCCTCCCTCACGGGCCGACTTTCCCCCGCCGCAGCCAACTTCGCAGCCCGTCCCAACAGCCCCCGCGCGCCTCCGCCGTGGCGTCCCCCGGCGCTCTACGGTGGCCCGCGAGGGGCGAAGCGGCGGTCGGGGGCGGCGCGCGCGCGCGCTCTCTCCCGCCGGCCGGGCCGTTGCCTTGCGGCGAGGCGGCGTCGCCCGGCGGCTGAGACGACGCCGTGGGGCCGGGCAGGGCCCCTGCGGAGGCCTGGCCTTGCCGGGGGGCACCCGAGCGGGCCCGCCTGAGGCCCGGCCCGAGCCTGGGGGTCTGAGGGGGCCCGTATTGCCGGGCGGTGGCGGGGCTGGAGGTGTGACAGGTCACCGTGCCCAGGCGGAGGAGCCGCCCTTGGGGCCTCTGGGGAGACGGGCTCGTTTCGGGGGGGGGTCACTGAGCCTGCACCGGCAGGCCGCCCCCGCCCTGGAAACCTGACGGAGGAAGCTGCCGCCGGCCGCGCGGGAAGCAGCAAATCCCGCTCTCCGCCACAGGTTCGGTTTGAGCGGCACCAAGCCCGGTATCTGCCACGTTTTAAACTGCAGACTTGGAGGAAGGGCTGTGTTTTCAGTAGCGAGTAAAAAACATCCAGGGCAGCCGGCCCAGTCCTTGTTCTTCGCTGGGACATCTTGGTGACAGATCATCATACAGAACAGTAATAATCACGTTGCGAGCAGAGAAGTTCCTGGTCGGAACCTGGTAGCTCAAGTCTGGTTTTAATTACAGACCTTGCGTTAAGAGCACACCCGTTTGTAACGTACCCTGTTACGCCCTTCGCGTTTACTTCCAGTAACGTGAAGTAGCGGAGAACTGTTGCGGCTGTGTCCTGCCTCGGAATACAGCTGTTCCTCTGGTCATGCTGAATACTATAGGAGGAGGGATTTTTTTTAGATTTTCATCTGGTAAAATAAAGGCTAGCCCTTCCTCAAACGTACTGCCTGTTTTCACTGCCTCTACTTTCTAAACCTAAGTAGAAAATTATTTAGTAAAAGGTTGTCTTTAAAGGGATGTTAGATGTGAAAACCGTAGCAAAACTTAAGTGTTTCGGTAGAGATCTGGTTTCAAATGAGTCTTTACCTTGTGTACCCTCAGAATCAGCAGATCTGAAACGCCCCATCCACTTTCCTTTGCTGATGGAGTTTCAATTCTCCATTTTGTTTCTAGTCTGTATAAATGAACTTGGAATCAGGAAAGAAACTCACGTCACCGTTAAACAAAATGCCGTTATTATTTCCCTGCAGCAATGAGGATCATATCTTTATTGCATCTATTCATCCTCACTAACCAATCATTAGTCTTACTTTATATCATCTGTCTTCTCAAGATACCCGAGTGTTAAGGGATCTGCAGGATTCCTACAAGTCTTCTACCCCCCCTCCACTTTATGGTCCTAAATTGCTCTGAAACCAGACACGTTTCACTTCTAACTTGTTATTCTGTTCTATCTTCAATATGGAGAATCAAAAGCTTTTTCTTTCCCCTAACAATATCCTCAGGCTTTTTTTCTTTGTCTCCCCACTGTGGAGCATCACTGTGTTTACGGACAGGTAGGTGAGTACCTGCCTTCCAAGCCCTGAAACCTTGAAGCCAAGCAATTAGAAATTTTGGGGTTTTTAAGTAGACACGACCAGTATTTTTTGCTTCATTCTGTGACACCCCCTCAATGAAATCAGTTTTTACTGCTGCTAGGACCTTTATTGGTGTTTTTTTATGCCAGTGACTGTGCTGTGTTTCTTCTTGGTATTTATAAGAAACCACTGGGACATCTTGGTGTATCATCTTTGGGGAAAGGGCCGCAGCAAGAAGCCCAGTTCTTAAAGCAGAGGGGTACTGCCACTGAAAAGGACGAAGGCCGCCTGCACAAGGCAGGGCTTCCCAAGCTGTTGTGCAAGGCTGTGAAAGAGACTCCCCGGGAAAGTTCCCTCACACCTGAGACGGACAGATCTGGTTCGGAGGCTGTCGTGGTTTAACCCCAGCCAGCAACAGAGCGCCACGCAGCCACTCTGTCACTCCCCCCACCTCAGCTGAACAGGGGAGAGAAAAATGTAACAAAAGGCTCATGGGTCAAGATAACGACAGGGAGAGATCGCTCAGCAATTACTGTCACGGGCAAAAGAGATTCGACGTGGGGAAAATTTACTTAATTTGTTGCCAATCAAACCAGATGAGGATAATAAGAAATAAAACCAAATCTTAAAACACCTTCCCCCACCCCTCCCTTCTTCCTGGCTCAACCCTACTCCCAGTTTTCTCTCCCTCCTCCCCACCAGCGGCACAGGGGGATGGGGAATGGGGGTTGGGGTCAGTCCCTCACGCCTTGTCTCTGCCGCTCCTTCCTCCCCAGGGCAGGACTCCTCACTCTGCCCCTGCTCCGGCCTGGGCTCCCTCCCA
>JAVKLA010000062.1:14046622-14057022 GCA_034782735.1 Sagittarius serpentarius | reverse complement strand
CACCGGGGTCTTCCTCATGGGCCGCAGGGGAATCTCTGCTCCGGCGCCTGGAGCACCTCCTGCCCCTCCTTCTGCACAGACCTGGGGGGCTGCGGAGATGTTTCTCTTACATGTTCTCACTCCTCTCTCCGACTGCAGTTTCTGTCCCACCACAACTTTTTTTTTTTCTCCTTCTTAAATCTGTTACCCCAGAGGCGCTACCAGTGTCGCTGATGGGCTCGGCCTTGGCCAGCAGCGGGTCCATCTTGGAGCTGCCTGGCACTGGCTGTATCAGACATGGGGGAAGCTTCTAGCAGCTTCTCACAGAACCCACCCCCGTCACACCCCCGCTACCAAAACCTTGCCACACAAAGCCAATACAGAGGGAAACTGCCTTGTGGCTGAGGACGCAGCAGAGGAGTACAGGCGTGGGATGAGAAGGGATGGGGCACATCCCTGGCGCTGGAGACCCCACGGCGACAAACGACTCACTGTCAGTTAAATATATTGGATCTAGATGTAACACAGAACTGCAAACCCATGATAAACATATAAAAATTACCCCAAATTGATCCTAGGGAGGAGAAAACATCTTACACACCCCCACACACATACACACACACCCCCACACCCACACACCCACCCCCACACCCACCCCCACCCCCCTAGACCCAGGGGAGCAGTGGAAGCGGGAGCATTACGCAGGTGAAGAAGGGTAAAAATAGTAACAGTACTATTATAATCATGTAAAGTTTTTCTGCATAAAAGTATTCTTTCTTTTCCCATAAGAAATCCATTAGATCTGGATTAATAGTGATTCTTGGATTAGGCTAAGATTTCTGTTATAGCTTTTTGGCTGTACACATAACATTGGTTTCCTCTTTGCCCATAAACAAGGTTTTCAATGTAGCAGCAGTGACACTAGGTTCTGAATGATGAGCTGCAGAGCTGCCGGGGGATAAGACCAGTCGGGACACCGGGGAAAAAACAACCTGCATTTCGTCACGGTTGTAATTGTTCTTTAAAGCAGTTTTGAAATAGTTGGTATTATTCCACTTGGTAGTGGAATCGTAAGAACGTAACAGAGCTAATTAATGCACTACATGTTGTATGATAATAAAATATATAATTTTATAGGATGAACAGAATCTTGATGTTTACCTCTAGCTCTGCCACATTCTAGCTGTATGATGCCCGTATCCATGGGGAATGAAGCAAGGTGTGAAGCGTGAAGCACGGACCTCATTCTGCTGCCGCGTTGCAGAGCAGCCACGAGAGCCGTCAGCCGCTTGCCGTTCTCCCACTTGGAGAACCCACGGCAGAGGCTCCTGCGTGCGCCGGCCCCGCCAGGCCTCGGTGAGGAGAACACACGCCTGCCAAGAAGCAAGGAGCTTTGCCTAGGACATTGTTATTTTTTGGCGGCTGCCGAAATGTTCGGTTCTGGGTGTCTGGCCAGGACCTAACCCAGCCCTGAAGGTGCACCGGCTCTTCACAGAGCTTCACCCTCCACACAGCTGTCCTGAGAACAGCCCAGATAGACTGTAGAGCCGGATCCATCACCTTGCGATGATTTCTTTTGTCACATATTCTGGTTTTCCACTGTGTGACACAGAGATTTTTGGTGTAATTTGCTTCAACACATACTTTTTTTTCTTTGCATGTTAAGTAGAATCCTAAATCATGCTGACATGGGAGATAAATGAGAATAATTCTAATTATCTCTGGGGTTTCAAAGTGGAAAATTAAATTGCAGTGGTAAATATTTGACTTCAGCACTTGCCTCTGGACCCTTTCACCCATTCTATTTTAAAGATTAACCTATGCTTCATATTTTCACTTCTCTCATTTGATGATGTACTCAGTATCTTTAACTCAAAGAAAATCTTTGGCAAACAAGTGGAACTCTTCGCTGGCTTAATTAGTTCAGCATATTAGCCTGTAATTCCAACAATTAATTCTAGTTCCATCATTATTCATTTTAAAAATCTTTCTTCTTGGATTTCACTAAAAATGGATTTAGAAAAAAATGACTATCCCTTTTACCTTGTGTCTCCATTGAATAACATCCTAAATTCCCTGCCTCTTTCCTTCAAGGATCTGAAAATATTTTCCAAGTGTTTATGCAGAAAGCTTCAAATCCCTCACGATGAGGGGGTTACTGTTATCTTCAGATAAAGAAACTGAGGCATAGCGAGGCTAATTACCAGGACTTCTGTTAGGTTGATGTAATCCAAAAACTGGATAAATACTTAGGCCAACAAAAAATGAGCGTGAATTGGAGCTGTAGCGGAATTTAAAAACTAGTCACATACAACTGAATAAATCTGTGTGAAATTACTGATTTCCACATCCTAAAATTAATTTAATCAGAAATAATTTCAGGTTACTATATATTTGTAGGCATGAGACAAATCCAGTGAATGCCTTGAATATACAACTCTCTATCAGGGCAGCAATATAACTCAAAACTGTATTGATACAGCATTTGAAAAATGAAGTATGCTAAAACCCACTCAGACCTGTCAACGTTAAGCTCCTGTTAAATTTCAGTTTCAGCCCTAGCAC
The DNA here is from genome assembly GCA_034782735.1 of Sagittarius serpentarius. Lineage (NCBI taxonomy): Eukaryota > Metazoa > Chordata > Aves > Accipitriformes > Sagittariidae > Sagittarius > Sagittarius serpentarius. Next base: position 14,054,478 of record JAVKLA010000062.1, on the reverse strand, counting down.
ATTCTCGATGATGCAGTTATTAATTACAGGACCAGTAGCTGGTTTTGTTCTCAGGACTCTTACTTCACAGAATAGACAATACCAAAAGATTTAAAAAAACCCAAACATAATAAAACACCACTTTTTTTTACTGCTCTTTGGTTCCCTGTAGGATCCTTCTTGTCCCTCACCCAGGCGATGCACTGAAGACAAAACATCATTCGCTTCAGAATCCTTTCAAGTTGTCCTCACAGTGCGCACTCTCTCCCTCTTTCCTTGCCCCATCCCACAACTTACAAGATAGGGAAACACTAGCCATTCCTTTCACAGATGTGGAATGGAGAAATACTTCAGTTAAAATTTGAAAAGAACTGATAACCGTGCCAGTGGTTCAAAGCTGTCGCGGCGGTAAGTAGCCCTTCGGCAGTGTTGTACGGGGCCGATCACAGAGCAGACCTTCACGTAGCAGGAGGGCCCTCCCTTATACTTCAGACTGTGAAATCAAAGACGGTGCCTTTCCCCTCTTCCTTTTTAATTTTGGAGACAGTGACACAGACAAGTATTCCATAGAAATTTAATTGAGCATGCTGCTGACACAAATTTATTCTAGTCTCACGTATTCAAAGCTTTAGTCTGCATTCATTGGCAAGGAAAAACCCACCCAAACTACTATAATGCATGAAACAAGAAGCAATTTACTTCGCAATTAGCTTTATACTTCTTTTCTGTGCAATTACTGGAGACGTTTAGATATGAGCTTCCTTCCTTACACGCAGATTTTAACTAAGGAGTTTAATTATATGCTACAAGAAAAATGTTTTCTCCAATGTTTTCTTCTGAAACCTGCATTGAATACTTAATCCTGTGTTTATGAGGGTAAAATCTGCTGCTATGGATACAGTGAGGTCAACGTTTCAATGTTACTATCTTACTGTGCTGTGTTAAAGGAGATGGTAGGATAATATTTTTGTTTCAACAAAAATATCTTAGAAAGTGGAATGTATTTTAAATGCATATGTAAAGCATTTTATTTAATATTTCTCTTTCAAGTATAGGAATTATAACAAGGTCCAGACTGGCATCACTGAAGAAACACCTTGTCTGTAAGAGGACTTTACTTCCATTTTCACCTGATGCTATAGAGTGTTTTACAAGTATTAAATAAGCTGCACAAAAGTCCTATGATAATCCTCAAGGTGACCCCAAAAAGAAAAAGAAGGGTTTATACTTTACGAAGCGCACAGAAAGACTGAATAGCTTTTCCAAAAAAAGCTGCAATTTTCTCCTTGTTCCTTGTAAAAGAAAAATGAGTAACGTCAATTTTTCTCTTTCCTGCTTTTTGAAGAACTGCAGAATGATACATTATTTTAATTGAAAGAATAATGCTAAGGAGTATCTCCTCCAAACTGGCTGTTAGGCCGTTGAGTTAAATAACCATTCTAACTCAGTTTTAAAATTATCTTGCAAAAATACCTTCCCTATCAATTACTCAGTTTTTACTTTCTTTCTATCATTGTATCATAATCCTTCTAACGTTCCTGCTACCTACAGCATTCCAGAAAAGGCTACATAAAATAAAAAAAAATAGCACAACTTTTAAAAAGCTACACATAACACAAATCGCAGAAAACCTCACCGCATTTCTTCCTGTTACTGATCACATTTAAGATGCTCATTACACTGAATCTCTTCCCCCTCTCTCTCTCTCCCCGCTCCATAAAAGAAACTTCCCGCAACCAGGTGACGTTTCTCTGAAAAGCACAGGCCAAGGTAAATCTGCAATTTCCAAACAGCCCAAAATATTTTCCCATTTTATCACTGGGCTACAGCACCGGGAGAGCCTGACTGTAGTGACAGGGGCTGGCGTTTCAACCCAGTTGTTCATTTTTCACAGAAACTGAACCCGGGAACGGTAACTACTAGTCCTGAATGTTCATGGCTACGCGGAAGCACAGCTAGCGAGAGGACAAGTCTCACAGGGCTCTCCCAAACGTCCTGGGTTTTTTTGCTGCTTGTTGCAAACAAGTTATTGTAACTAACGAAGCAGTGCCCGGCCTTGTGATGTGAGCAAAACCAAAGGGCCACGAGCAGCCTCGCGTGCGGCCGTCGGCAACTAACTCACTTTTCCCTCTCAGATTCCCCATCCCTAACACGGGACAAGCACGCTGCCCCAGGTGGCTGTTGTTCGGACTCCTTAGGTTTCTTCAGCACTTTAACATAATATTTACAGCACTGACAACAGAAACAGAGGGTTTGTTAGCATTTTAGAACGGGTTATTTTTCAAACTGGCTTCCCCCTCCCCCCAAAAAATGCTTTGAAATTTTGGCGACATCTGAACGATCATTTTCACCCGCAACATCCTGTGATGTGTTTTTAACAAAAGGTAGAGAAGTCTGATATGCTAGTTTCTGAATAGAAGTGTAAAAGAACAAACTCAGTGATGATTTTACGCCCCAAAAAATTTTCCCAACCTCAGAAATAAAACCAGCTTTTGATAACTGCAAAAGCAATTAAAAAATTGCTGAGGAGAATAAAACTTCAGGGAAAAAGCAGTATCTATTAGTGGATGCTAGAAGGCTACAAGCTTATTCAGCTTTTCTAAACAATAAGAAATTATTGAAAAGCTAGAAAACCCCCAACAAACTCACTTTATTATAGATCGTTGAATAAATGAAATTATTAATCCTCTTATTAAGAAACTACTTTAAATACATTTAATTCCTAAAAATGTATTTTAATTTTTAAAACTAATATTTTTTAAATAATTAGAAATAAGCTAAGAATGAAAATTACAAAACACATTGGGAGCCAAATCCTGGTGTGATTAATGAGGTCGGTTGATTAACACCAGAACTTAAGTCTGAATCTATAGCACTCAGCAACTGATTAAGTTATTGCAAATACAGAATTCAGTGAAACAGAGAAACGATCCAATTGAAGAGACTTTCTTCAGTTATTGTACATCCATTGGCAGGATCAAACATATCTTCCAAACTTGCTATTGATTGCAAAGTAACATCAAATGGGATCTGAAAAAAACAGGGAAAAAACCCCACCCAAATAAATAACTTTATTAAGCTTATAGATACCAAAAAGTACATATATACAAATAGCTCCACATTAAAGCCAGATTTCTGACCTACAACCAATGAGCAAGTTAGAAATACTCATTGCCTCAATATAAATTTGTGGTTAGTGACATCTCTTGCAGGAAACGAGGAAAACAGGATTAAGGGGAGGAAATTTCTATGAACAGTCTTGCTCACAAAGTTTATCCTGATCATCTGTAGGTGAAACGAAGATCTCAGAAAAGAGCAGCAAGAACGATTAGTAATTTGGAAGGCTTCTTCTAAGATGGGAAGTTGAAAGAATTGAGCTGACTCCAGAAGGTGAAACAGAGAGCAATGATAAACTGGTCTGTACATCCGTTGGACGTGAAAAAGAACTATTTAGCTGATTTAGATATTAGGAAAAACTAAGGGAAGAGAAGCTTGGAACAGGCTATCTAGGGAGGTTAATTTTTAATGCAATTATTTTATTTATAAATTTACTTTTAACATTTTAAGATTGGAACTCCCAAAGACTATGCTTTATTATCTCTCTCAAGAACATAGTTATTCATTAAATAGCTTTAAAAACAAGCCGGCTGATCAATTTTTATTCTTAAAACATGAACAGTCAAATAATTTTAAATTAATAATTCAATAAAAATGCACTTTTTCCGCTTAGAAATATAATTCAGTGCTGAATCAAAAGCAGCGTAAGACACATGAACAGAAAAAAGAGAATCAAAGAAGAGAAGCTGGAAACATGATAGGAGTACAAGTGTGACAGCTCAGAGAATAAGAAAACAAATACCACAAATTAGACCTGATGTTGCTCAATTAATTCACGAGAAGACGAGCAACAAGAAGGTGTGTGGTGGGGAAAAATGATGTAAAACTACGTATAAGCAATGTATCTGCTGCCTTCTCCTGCATGCTTGAAAACAAAGGGAATGTACTACCCCATAGTATAGGTAGCCCCGCTCCGAGCTTTCCACCTCTAGCCAAGCCGACTGGGTAATGCACACATACAACTTGTTTGAAAGTCTGGAAATACTACTTAGAAATCTGCAATGCATAATGAAGTACTGAACACTCTGCAAGTTCTGTTGGCTTCAGAGAAGAACGAAAATGGTCAGCATCTTAAAGGATTAGGCTTCACTTGCCCAACCAAATCTGCCCTATCTAATAGGATCTTAGTTTGAAGTCGATCTGAAACTTTGTGATGAAAAGCCCATTGTTCCACCTGTTGAAACATTTTCGCCTGTTGTGGCATTTAGCCAGAATAAAACAGAGCAGTTAACATCATATTCTTTCTGGAAGGACACCACTAAATCTGTTCCCTCACTTTCATCATAGACCCACAAATAGAAGCAGGCAAAGTGAAGAGGGATTCACAAAAATTTAAAACAGGTCCTGGAGGTCCACATGATTCTATGGAAGCTCGGCTGTACCTTTCCCTGGGTTTCTGTCAAATCTCTCCACCATGGAAGATATTTCAGTGGGACTGTGAAAAGTAGAGCTTTGCAGAATTAATGTGTACATATTCTGGTGCCGTGATAAAGCCAGACTGAGTGATACGAAGGTCTGGGAGTCATACGAGAGAGACCTTCAGGATGGGTAACAAGGGGTGGCAAGAATGGCGCAGTATGTATAAAAGGGAAGTGTGTACTCCCAGCTACCAGGCTGCAGGATGCACAGGACAGCATTACAGATTCTCTCTTCTATAACAGGCCACTAGCCAAACTGTTCCCAGATAAAACTCGGGATTCTCTTCTGGTAGGAAGAGCTACCTGATGGGGAAAAAAAAAAGAGTACAGTGGATGCCTTATCCGTTATCATTCCGTTGTGAACAATTACAGGCAAGATATCTGAGGATTAGTGAGGGGGGACACGTTACGGTGGATTCCAAAATCTTCCTTGGAGTTCCTTGAGCCTTGGCAGCTGTGGTCCTTTCCCCATCCCCCTCAGGTGGCTGAGAACCCTGAGCAGTACCGCTGCCCGCTCCGGGCCGGTTCCCATAGTCTTCTCTGGGATACAGACTACAGCTGGGTGACAAGATGAACACAACAGCACGGACAAAAAATGGCATGCTGTCTCTCAGGACACATCACAGGCAAGGCAGAGAATGCTAAAGAAAATAGAAAGAAAGACTGAAAAACTGTAAAAACACAGGGATGGAAGGAAATTGCATTTGGCGCCGTGGAAATCCCTGGAGTCTCTGTAAACAATGACCCGAGAACGGTGGATAACCTAGATGAACCCATTGTGAGTGAGATTCATTTTTAATACATTTTTGTATGTATAAAAAGGTGATTCTAATGAACAGTGAAGATATTTGCAATTTGTAATCATGCACATTTGTGTTTTATTTGTAAAGATGAAAAAATAAAACCCAAACAGAAAGCCCAACAATGTATGAGAAAAAAATGGGAAGATTCTTAGTGGTATAATCCATGTTTCAGTTTAACTGAACAATTGTTTTATTTTAGAAAACAGATTTTTACTATTAATGAGAACAGCGTACCTCAGTTAATGGCAGGGACAGGGCCGGAACAACAGACAGCAGTGCTTTGACTTCGGATAAACACCTTTTAGCCATTTCCTAATAGTATAAAACAAGAAAAAACTAAGGCTGAACTACCAGTCTTCTCTGATAAGCTAATAGATGGCTTAGCTTTTCAAAATTTTTCAGAACAATCAAGTTTTAGGTTATTCTAATTGAATTCACAGCAAAACAAACCTTAGCTGATGAATATAAATTTTCTGCCGCACAAATAGTTGTGTTTGCTGTACAAACACAAGAGCCCAAACCTTGCAGTTTCTACCAAGGCAAAATTGCCCCGGCTCAGGTATTAAATCCAGTGAGCGAGCGTACTTCTGCGACATGTTTACTGAAGACATGATAAACAAACACTCTTGACAAGATGATATTTATACATGTATAACGCATGGCACGTTAATCTTCTTAGTATTCTAAACATTGTTTTTCCAATTACTGACATATATTAATAAAAGTTTGAGCAAAACCCTTCAGGTAAGCAGAAACACCCACTAAAGGACAGCTCTGTCTACCCGCCTGAAAACACTGTGATTGGCCAAAACATCATCTGTTCTCCAAGCTGGTCAAAATACAGCCTCGTAATAATAGCACAGTGCACAATTGTCTCTATTTCATAGCATCCATCAGACAAAATGACAGCCTTTACATCATTAATCATTTCATATAATAGATATAAAGAGAATCCTGTCACATGATAAATGTCTCCCGCTTTGAAAATAAACGTCTATTTTGCCTTGGCATTTATCAAGCAGCAGTTATGCTGTGGCAACATTCTATTCCAATGACATTATCTCAAACAGACCACATGGAAAATTCTGAAATTACTTCTTTTGTGTGTGTATGTGGGGGGGAGTTATTTGGGTGAGGACCATATTCAGCCTTGCTAATAAAAAGACAAGAGGAAGCTGGCAGAGAGAAAATGAAAATAAATTCACTGCCAGGTTTAGTCCTCTCTCAATAACGTTATTAGAAGGTTCTTGTTTCAGAAACCATCACTGCCCATTTTGCATTGAAGATGTGTAACTGATTTTTAAAAAGCACTTTTGGGTTGACCGCCATGCTAATTTAACACTCTGCCAAGCATTTTCAGATGTAGATTACTATGAATTAGGCATCAATTTTCAAATCTATGCACCTGAAGATGTAGCCTTTATTTTCAAGTGGAAGGATGAAGATGCCTGATACTTTCGTAAAGTGACAAGCAATATATAAGGAAAAGAAAAAGTTAAGTATTAAATGAAAAGTAAAAATATTTCAACATTTCTTGAAAGCAGTGAGGGAAGTTTAATCTTTTATGTCTACCTTCCAAGTTACCTGTCATTTATTTACCCAAAACAGACATCTTAAAGTCAGACATATTTAAGAGCAGAACTGTTCTCACTTACTTCTGTTTTTTCATCAAGATGCACTTTTGCAACATAAATTTTGGTTTTTATTGAAGGAATTTTTGTCAAAGTTTCACTTTGTTCAAGGAAACTTGTAGGTTCTGAAGCTGAAGACAAGCTTTTAGAACTCTGCATCAACATTTCAACTTGCTGCTTCAGATGAGATAATTTCTTCCGTAAAGAAATAATTCTGAAAGAAGACAAGATTTTTCATTATTTCTGTTATAAAACAACAATATTTGTTGTTTCCAGGTTGTAATTAAACTGACCTAGCTTTTATTACATATTGATTAGGTTCTACATTTTCTTTCATTTCAAGACTGATCTCATAATTTTACAAAAAGACGTTTTCCATTAAAGAAAGTGAAAATATGGAATGTTTTAGCTTCTTGCACTAAAACTGGTAAGAAGTATTTTAAGTATGCCTCCTAAGAAAAGATTTTCTCATCCAACCAGCACAAGGCTGGCAGGGTCTGCAACTCTTCTTGGCCCGTTATTCCTTCCCCTCCACCTGCTCAGCAGTTCCAAAAATTCTGAGGCTAGATGAATGACAAGGAAGAAGTGATGAAAAACACCATAGGATGTAAAATGAAGGGCTGAGTCTGGGGCTACAACTCAGAAAAATGCTTGCATGCTCAGAGTTGTAATACGGGATGGAGAAAGTAGATGGCCCAATGACAGAATGGGAATAACTGCTAGGACTGCTTCTTAGATTTGCTGGCATTTTCTTACATTGCTATGCCAGTGTAATATAATCAGCATGTGTTACTCAGTTCTTTAAGAATCAAAACTAAAATGCTAATTGTGGTGGTTTAACCCCAGCCAGCAACTCAGCACCACGCAGCCGCTCACTCACTTCCCCCCCACCCAGTGGGATGGGGGAG
>JAVKLA010000062.1:13986610-14035084 GCA_034782735.1 Sagittarius serpentarius | reverse complement strand
GTCATTTTTTCTTGTTATTAGTGTCATTGTTAGTTTCTTCCTTTCTGTTCTATTAAACTGTTCTTATCTCAACCCACAAGTTTCACTTTTTTTTCCGTTTCTCTCCCCCTGGGTGGGGGGGGAGCGAGTGAGCAGCTGCGTGGTGCTGAGTTGCTGGCTGGGGTTAAACCACGACACAGTGGTATTATAAACCAGGCAAAAATCATAGAATCATAGAATGGTTTGGGTTGCAAGGGACCTTTAAAGGTCACCTAGTCCAACTCCCCTGCAATGAGCAGGGTCATCTTCAACTCGATCAGGTTGCTCAGAGCCCCATCCAACCTGGCCTTGAATGTTTCCAGGTACGGGGCATCTACCACCTCTCTGGGCAACCTATGCCGGTGTTTCACCACCCTCATCATGAAAAATTTCTTCCTTATATCTAGCCTGAATTTTGGTTTAAAACCATTACCCCTTGTCCTATTGCTACAAGCCCTATTAAAAAGTCTGTTCCCATCTTTCTTATGAGCCCCCTTTAGGTACTGAAAGGCTGCAAGAAGGTCTCCCCGGAGCCTTCTCTTCTCCAGGCTGAACAACCTCACCTCTCTCAGCCTGCCCTCATAGGAGAGGTGTTCTGTCTCTCTCATAATTTGTGTGGCCTCCCGCGCCAACAGCTCCATGTCTTTCTTGTATTGAGGACCCCAGATCTGGACACAGTACCGCGGGGGGCGGGTCTCACCAGAACGGAGTAGAGGGGCAGAATTACTTCCCTCGACCTGCTGAAAATCACTATATCTGGATAACTTCTCCAACATTTCTGTTCCCTATAGGTTTATAACAGTCTTTTTATGCAGGTTCCTCCTGGCTCTGTAGATCTCTCCAGATCTCACCTATGAGTTAGCTTTCCTAAGCATAGCAACAAACTCCTGCTCACGTAGTTACTATTCTGGACAGAGTCATACTGCACAGAGTTGGCTGTTTATATAATACAATAAATCCCAGCTTTGGTATGATTTGTGTAAAGCCAAATACAAAAGTCAAAGAGTGCTGTACAGTTCAAGATAGGGCAAACTAAGTGGGAAGATGGCAAGTTCTACACTTGGTGACAATTTAGTTAACTTTCTAGTCTTGTTAACAAAAAAGGATTTGAGATACCAAGAAACGACTTTAATTAAACAATCCCACAGATATCAGAGGGCTTGTATAAAGGTGATTGGGATGTTTAGTTCTCTAAAATAAGAGAGCCAGGGCCCATCAATGTTGCTGTACGTTCTTTTAGAAACAGGGTAGTAAATTAAATAAGAGTGTAGCAAATTAAACTTGCAAAACATCACCACAGTCCATTTCTGTACTATCTTCCATCATGCTGACTGCTTGTAGAGGTTTATTACTATGCTGCTGCTTCTGTGTTCAGAGTTCTGGTTCATTAACTTAAGTAACATAGTACCCAAACAAGCAAGGTAAATTGCTGCCTTTACACTGTCTGTAACCAGACGTGGCACATTATTCCTTAAGACTGGTCAAGAAACTAAAAAACCTAAAGTCCAATGTATCAGAGCTGCTTGACGGAATTTATTGGCTGGCTTGGCTCAGCTCTTCAGGCATCTTCTGTGCTGATAACTAATGCCAAAGTCACTGTCCTGATATCTGTTACAAACACATTTCCTATACTCCTTCTGCCTCTGTTCTTCTGACTGTTTCTGGCTGCTAACCTTTTCAAGCTGGATTTCTATTATCTGGAAGGGGACAGACCACAGCTCATCTTCTGAAATATGAATAAAACCTCAGTTTAACTGATAGCTCTGTTCCTGGTGTTGACAGAGAGGGTACAAATTTGGAAATAGAATGGAAATCTGTAACTTTGTATACTCTAAAATGTGCTTTTAAATGTTCTCAGCATTTGTTTTAAGTAAGGAAATAAATATACAGTGGCTCTTCTACACTGCAACAGAAGAAAACTCTCAAAAACATAAAAGATGCTTCATGATAGAAGTCCCACACCAAAACTCAGAAAACTGTCAAAAAACTATATTCATGTGTGATTAAAATTATTTTGGAAGTTATATAGCTAGTTTCTTACTCAAGTTTTTGATCATGTTGCTGGCTGAGTTTTATAGCTTCCAACAGGGTTTCAACAGCTCGAGATGACTTGTTACTGCCCACTTCAGTTATCTGGCGTTCTACCTTACCTAAGAAAGAAATATAGAAAGCAGATTTGCAAGATTATTTTTTTTTTTCTGTAATACCCAACCTGTTTTTCCCTCCAGGGAAGCTGAACAACATAACACATTACCTATTCTCTTCCTGATAAGCAAAATCTTTTCCAGTTTGTTTAAAATGTAATGCACAACGATTGTATAGGAAATCACTTCAGAGAGTAGCTAAAATAAGGCAACTTCGGCATCATGATGACTCCTAATGCGTAGCGATCCTAACTAGAAGACCATTGTACATGGAGGAGTTAATGCACAGGCCTGTTCTGTGCTGTGCTATGCTGCTCATACCCTTTAGCCACAGGATAACTGTAGCCAGCTGGCTGTAACAGAAGAGCCTGTTGGCAGCATCTTCTCAGTACCAGTGATTACACCCCCTGCCCTTTCTGTAAAAGTGCAGCAAGAAGTTCTTATGTGAATATGCTTTTTGTTTGACAGTAGAAATGATGAATAGAATTGTTTTAAGAAAATCTTCTAACAGCTCAAAAGACCAAAATGAGGCAACCTTTCCACAGACAGGATCTGTGTGTTGTGCTACGCCCCAGTTGGAAGCACGTTCAATACTGCACAGCTTGGGGTTCTCAGCATCTGAAGGGACATAAGATTATTTACACTGTCCTCTTTTTCTTTATGGCGTTAACTCCAATAAATGGGATTTTAAGAGAGACTTTACAGAGTCTTGAGTGCCTTTCTGGCTGGATCCTAACAAACCAGCACCTCCTGGTGCAAAACAATGACACTAAAAATCAAAATGCATGCAAACACTGTGGAATTCATTAGCTTTGTTAAATCATTTAGAAATACTTTCTGAGCCTCTCATCTTCTTTAGTTCAGACTGATGCAAAGAAGCTAATTAGCTTTCTACAGTGTCCTTAATCTCACTGGTTACACCCTTTGATCCCTGATAACATACAGAGAGAGACCTGCAGCTAGACAGGGTGAGAAATACCCAAATCTGTTCTATTTTTACAGTAAAATGTCTCCAGTCTAAGAGAGGCCACCTGCATAACACTGCCTAGGAAGGCAATCATGATGTACAAACAGGGTTTTATTTACCTATCTGAAAAAGAAGTTCGGCTTCCATATCTAATTTTTTTGTTGCAGATGTTCTGCAAAGCTTCAATGCTGATTCTAAAAGTTTGAGAGCACGTAGCCATTGCAGTGGATCTCCTCTTGCAGGTGTGCAAGCTACTTTTTCAGCTAATGTTTGTCCTAAGGGGAAAAAAAAAAAAAAAAAGACAGTTCTTAGTAAATTACATAATATAAAACCAATGTACTCAAAAAGAAGGAATTTCCTTAGAACAAATGCTGTTAGGTATCTACAGTTACAATCCAATTCTCAAAAATAAGAGTGATTAATGGATATAAATACAGAACTATAATGTTATTTCACTAATTTATGATGCCACTGAGGTTTACCTAGGTCATCCAAAAGAAGCTCAGGCTACACAAATCAACCCTTTCACAAACTAGGAAGAATAGCAGTGAGCCATTTCATAACTCTTTCACCTGGCTGTTGTAGGCAAAACCTAAACCTCTCTGAGCATTTCCAAATTCCCAAATTCCTTTTATACTAACCAGTTCTAAAGGCTTCTTTGACATATTGCATACCTCTTATACTGTACTCCCCAATATTCATCTGTATTCTCCTCCTAAAAATGTGGATTCAGAAAGAGGAACAGGTCAAACACGGCCGTTACTCTGAGCGAGTCTGGCCATGCCTGCGCTGACGAGCAGTAAAGCACAATGAGAGTGGATCTCTAGAGCAAACCAGCTGGTGTTGAAGGCCTGACAGCCACAGCAAATGCATTTCAGAGTGTTTATTTTGGACTACCGCTATTCTGGTCCTAAGGGCTGAATACAAAGTAGTGGTTGGGGTGCACGGATGTGCTCCTGGAGCCTATCTTCCTGAAAAAGAATCCAGAACACTCTGAGGCTGCTCCACAATGCGAACCCAAGTGCAGTGAGTGATTTCTAGATTTTCTAATCCATTATAAGTCAGATATACACCAAATTAACTTTTGCAGAAGGAAAATGGAGACAATATCCCTTTCCCTGTATTTGCTATACAGCAACAAATCTCAGACGGATCTTAAAGGTTATCTTCTGTTACTATTCAGCATATTTCCAAGTTTCTATATAAAGAAAAATTATCAAGAAAAGTTGTTAAAGGGTGACAACAATAACAGGCACTATTTATTTTATTGGGATAGAGAATTATTACTATTATTCCATATGATTTGATATCATTAGTTAGTTCCCATATAACTGCTTCCAGAGAGATGGAACATATGCAGGAAGTTTTCACAGAATGAGTGCTTTGTACAGAAGCCGGAAAGGTATTGTTAACTTCCACTTAAAAAACCTGACGTTCCCATTAGTGTCATCAAGCTATAACATGAATATTTAAGCCTTTGTTGATTGTAGTTCCTGTAAGAATTGTACCTTGCTGACACACACTGCATGGAGCCAAACAGGCATCTACTGTTGGTTTTCAAAGTATTTTATTTGTATAATGAAAATAATTGATTTACTACATTCACTTCTGATGAATCAGTTTATCTGCTGCTGCATAAAATATGAATGAAAATTAATGAAAAATCAAAAATAATAATGACTTGCATTTTTCTTACCTATTCTCATTTTGACTTGTGCTAGCAAGTTGATATGTGGCAAGTAGATGTTTTTTGTAGGCAGCACCAGGCAAGTCAATGTACTGTCTTCTATTTGCTGTTCAATGGGTTCTCCGCAAACAAAAATCTACAAAAAGAGTATGCTTTGTAAAATGAAGTTGCAGACAGAAAATTAAATAGCCGTTTGAAAAGGTAAGGTAGGTATTGCAAAACCCTGGAACTCAAGTGCGTCTTGTAAAAGAGCACTAGAAAGGGGCTTGATACTCCCAAACTCCTTTACTTCAGTTTGTACTTGTCTTCTTTGCAGAGGGGTTTCGTAGCAAATGAGCAATTTCAATGAACTCTTGATCAAATTTATTAATGTTAGGCTTTGGTTTCTAAAAGCAAACTCCCTCAAATCAGTCTTTAAGAAACAGATCTCCCAAGTAACCCAAGCCTTAGAAAGAAACTGTCATTTCTACATTTCTACAGAACTCATTTCTACAAAGAAATCTGACATCCAGCAAAGGCCAGAAAAGAAAAAGAAAATAACGTGCACGGACCAGTCAAACTTTTCATTCATGGAAATAAGGGGATGGGGATATTCTGTAAAGTGTTAAGTCTCTTGAAGGCTAGCAAGCCTTACAAGTGGAAGTCTGAGTCTGAGGTGATTCATATCATTCTTTATCACTTGGGGGAACAAATATTTCAATGAATTAAACTTCTGTGTTAAGAAATATGAGGAAAGAATTTGATCCAAAAGCTTTTCTATATAAACTGTGTCAAGAATGGCTAGAGATTGCAGAAGTGCCTGTCTATATTTCTGGATCACCAAGCAGGCAAATGGTTTATTACTCTACATTCCTAGCACAGATTTCATGTCTTTAGATTTTTTTTAATTGCATATTTAAATTTTTACATGGAAATGATTCTTCATACTGATTTTAACAATCTGGCAATCTAAAACTTCATAAACAATATGCTACTTTATATAGATTTTCTAATTCAAATTCTTCTAAGTTCAGATACAAAGCTAAATTCTGAAACTTGGATCCTCAAGAGTTAGGAATTTTATGAGATGCACATCCTCCCTGAGGTGCTGAACATGAACATATCCCTCATTTCAAATGGGAAAAGTGAGTGTTCTGCATCTCTTTGAAAGTTAAACTACCTATTTCAGTTTTCACATATGGATGTACATTTTGCAACTATCCAATATTTTTAAATTGTATGAAAATACCAGACTACATACATGAGTATGCATGATGAGTATGCATAAGTAAGTTTGGTAAGATGAATTACTTCTTTACACTATGTAATCTAGGGAAAACTGAAAAAGTGATCAGTTAATACGAATAGCCCTTTTTAATAAATTGTTAAAATAGCTTCCAGAATAGACAGTTAAGATTGTTGAAAGGATTTGCAAATGCTGTGTAAGCCACCAACATATACTCACTGCTTTAATGGTAAGCTCATGTGCCAAAATTAGTAAGTTTAATGGTTCCACTGTAGAAGAGCAGTGTTCTGTATCCTCTACTGTTTGCAGTGTTAGTATGTCTGCCAGCAGAAGGATACTTTTCACAAGAGTCAAAGAAGCTGGAGGAGAAATAAATGTATCCTCTTGGAGTAAACTGATGATATTCTGTTTGGACATAGACAACATAAACCAAAGTAGTTACAACTTTTGCTGTCTGTTTATGAGGACAAATCACACAAAGTGGGGGAAAAAAAAGTCTTTTAGAGGCACTATTTCAAGCTTATTTAATGCTGGCATCAGCTGTTCTGACTACATGAAAAATGCATCAAAGAAAAGTTAACAGTTTCTCCTTTGTGCTCAGACCTGCAAAAGATGTTTAATGCCTGCCACGGGACGTTTTTCTTGCAGGTCAAGAATAGCAGCTTGCACCATCATTTCAGCCTGAGTCTCAATATCACCAAAGGCTTCTGCCTCTACTATTACTTCTTTTATCACACTTCTGCGTTCAGCCATGTCATTTTCTAAAGGAAGAGAATATATGAATAGTAAAAATACAATAGAAAAGACTTTATGGTATCTTCTACCATTCCTCAGAAGTCACTTCCACACTAAAAAGTTACAGAAAATCTGACATTATAGATTCCACATTTACCATTTCATTGATTCTGTGCCAAATTTACTGTAAAAAGAAAGAAAAACGACTTAGTTTTTAAACCACACTTGGCTTAAGTTCATGCAAATACTTTCTTTTTATGTAAGCCACCAGCATAAATAATTAGATTTTGTAGATCAGGTGTCATCCTCACCCATAAAATGTATTCTACATATTCAAAAATCTGATCTTAGTTATCGTTCCAAAAAATACTAACAGCCTTCACAGGAATGATCCAGAAGAGACTAAATAAGAGTTTCACTACAGACATAGACTGTGATTTTGATACTTAAGTGAGCATCAAGAATTTATACTAAGTTCATAGAACTAAGGAATGAAAAACATTTTATTCATAATCGAACTACAATAAATGTATTTTGTAGTCTCACTTAAATTCTTTCAAAAAAAAAGAATCTGGAACATTTTTAGGGGATATATAGGAGCATTTCATTTATTGGAGATATAAAAAGTGGAAAAAAAACTTCTGAGACTTTTAAAACTAGAAGTACATAAGCAACAGTGTTTTTTCAAACAAGCATACTTAATCACCTTAGAACATTTGAAGCTTTTTCACACACAAGAGGTTTATCAAAAGATAATGATCATTAAATGAAAATTAATATAATACTTCATTTTTACATGCTCTAGGGAGAGACTGTACTCCAAAATATATTTTCCTTATTGCATTGGATGAATTTAATACAAATAATTGCTCAGTGATAATACAGCCCCAAAATTAATGTTAATATTTTTTATTTATGAATAAGAACTCTGTCTGAATAGGCTTGCTTGCCCATTACAATCCAGAAGTCTAAACCAAAAAAGGGTAATACCTTCCATATCACCAACACCATGTATTTGTGTTACTAGCGCAGTCACTAACATCGTCCGACACCTTAGCCACAGATGTACAGTCATATGATCTCGTGCCGTTACACTCTGAGGCAGTCGAACGTCTTCAACATAAGAGTCCTAGTAATTTCCAAAAGCAAGAGAAGTATTACTTTCCGAGTCATCTGCTTTACTACAAACAAAGCAACAGAACAGCATCAGTCTAAAATAAATCAAATTAATAGAAATATATTAAAAATAACAACATAATTATAACCAGAAGTTTATCTGAAAGGCAGATACTTTTTTTTTTAATAAAAGGAGGCCATTTATTATTTAACTTTTAATCCATAGGAAAAAAAGAATTGCAACAAATGAAAATTAAACCAGTTTTCATGGGAGAGTTTGTAAATATATCCATATACTATATGCATCATGGAGAATAATTCTAACAGTTTGGACTTTATTCCTCTCAAACAGAAACATTACACAAAACTCTAAGGCACATAAAAGTCTAATTGTAGAGCAGGATCAATATCAGGTTCCACTTGTGGTTCTCAGCTTCTCACTAGTGATTAGAAAGAAAATTTTCATTTTTTATTTCTAGTTTTTAGTGTTTCTGGTGATTAGAAACTAATCTTAATGTGATATAGTACAGGAAGTGTTTGGGAGAATTCTCAGCTCAACTCCTTGGGCCATCTTCACCTCTTATAACCAGTCTTTTCTCTTACTAAAATTCTACAGTCCATATTCTAAATATTTGTTCCAGCAAGCAATAAATGGACAGTGCACCACTTGTGTTTTACTTATACAAAAAAAATCATCATGAGTGACTTGCATTGATGCAAATGAGGAAAAAAAAAAAGGCAGTAACTTAGTTACTGGCTACAGGGCAGTCTTAAGAAAACGTAGGAGCAAGTGCAGAAAGACAGAAGACCCTGATACGCAACACAAACAGAGAATAATTACACCGCACGCAAGAAAAGTCTAATCTCGTTATACGTGTTACAAATCTGGCCTCACTGCTCAATTGCTCTGTCCGTGTGAGTCAGTTTGACTTACTGTGCGTTCGAGAGCGAATGCGTGGTGTATTACCAATAGGTTTTGCACACTGGCTTTCCTCAGTGTAGGTCAGTATCCCTACGTGTTAGACAACAGAAGTCAGCAGAAATCCTGCTAAACTTGGAACACAGCAATGATGTGATCTGCTCGTTCTGGCTTTTTGAAAGAGGATACTCTGACGTAGGTTTTCAATCAAAAAAACTAAAATACCTTACCTGAATAACACAAGATTTTCACCTGATAGCTATTTTTCCCACTTTCTGTTTGTTTGGGCTTTTTTTAAAAAAAAGGAGATTTCAATGCTACCATTTGAGAGTATACAAATAAAAACTGCTATTCCTAACCACATACGAATTAAAATTATGATTATGGACATATTGAATGCACTACAGGCAAGCAGGTATCTGAAGCATGTCATACATCATTTTCTCCCCAGGTTAATGGTAACCACGTAATACAGATGACTGCTATGTTCTAGTATTCTGAAAATCACTCAACACTTAATACAAGACTTCATATATTAAGAAACAATAGTTTAAAACAAATATCCACACATACCGAACAGTCCCTTTCATCCTTTTCTTCTTGAAAATGTGTCACTTCCATCCTAAAAATTTTTGCATTTTGGAGAAGTCGAATTGCAGAGAAAGCCAAAGCAACACTGTGATACAGAACAATATTATTAAAAAATACTAATTATATTTGCCATTTTATGCTTTTATTATAATAGATATTTCATTTCTGATCACATCAGAGATGTCTATCAGCAGTTTTCTATTTTTGCTTCAGTAGAACAAAAAAATTGCACTCAGACTATATTCTGAATTTGTAGGCACTGCAGTATGAAAGCGAGAAAACAGCAGTAAGAGAGAAAGTTTTGCCAATAACAGACATAACCTGATAACAATGGATAAACCAAGATATATCATATTCTGTTGGAGCAACCAAAACAGAACTCCACTATATGTTTCAGTTACACATACCTGTCTTCACGGATGGGCTTTTGGAAATTAGAAGGTGTAAAAACACTGAAAATGACAAAGTATATTAGGAGTGTTCTGTACCTCATCCGCAGCTCGAGAGGTAAGAAAACACCTTCCTCCTTAAAGCCTTTTCAGGCTATATGTTAATCCTTCTGTTAAATCCACATGACCAAATACTCACAGGATCTTAGTAAACACCATCAACCGAAAATCGAGCCATGTGCCACCCTGGCAAAACCTCATCGGTAAGCAATCACACAGCACTGAGCCTACTGCCCCCCGCCCCCAGTCATCAATCTTTTTCTGGAGTTCACTCCAAACAGCATCTAGAAAGATACAGACACTATTAAGACTGGTGCAGCATTCAACTCCACGTTTGAAAAAAAATGTGAGTTGGGATCTCAAAATATTGTCAGGTTTCTTAAAATATTAACTACTAGGGGTTTTGTCCCTTTTTATGCTGTCTTTTTAAAGCTTTCAGATACACTGTTTGCTTTTCATGATGTCTATAAAAACGTGTAACAGCAGACTTTGTGAATACTATTATTTTCATGATATGAAGACACTTGCAAAACCAACAAAGTGAGAAGATCTTTTTCATAAGAAGATTTGTTGCCCAAAGAACACACTACTCAAAATATTCTGAGAACTGCCACAACCAATGTCTCATGGTATTAGTTTCCCATCTCTAATTGTACATTTTCCCCTACAGCTGTAAATTTCTAATTTCCTACCTCTTCTCTAAAACATTTTTGGTGTTGGTTTTTGTTTGGGGTTTGTTTTGGTTTGGTTTTTTACAATTTACTTACTCTCTACCCACTGAAACATATTTTCTTATTGATGCAAAAGTACCTGAGCTCACCTCTTAAAAGATTTTTCAGCGGGTTAATTGCTAACATATAACCAAAATTCTCACCTATGCTGTCTTTTTACATAGATAGACTCTCTTTACATAGAGACTGGCTGCTATGAAGAAAAAGAAAAAAAATAATTTATGAACACCTTAAGTCCTTTTCACACTGTCAGAACACTGTAAAGAGCTTTTAAAGCAAGAGCGATTCAGGCTCTGTGTGACTTTACTGCTCTTGAGAAGTTCTAGACTAATTATTGTAAAGGCAAAGTTCTTGATGATGCACAAAGTCAGAACAAGAGCTGCACTACTCTGAAATTACATTATTCTGCCAACATGTATCTAACCACAGGATGGATAACCTCCAGACATAAGAGGGTAGTTAAAGTCTTCCTGTCATTTTTGATTCTATCCTGCTTGCTGGTTTTGTGAAGCAGACCTGGATGGATTACACCAATTCAGCACAAATAGACCCCAAAGTAACAATGAGAACCAAAGCTGTTAATATCTTGTCTTTCAGCTCTCAGAATTCAATCCTTACGAATCTCCTTCATCATCCCTTTACCTCAGTTTTATTCAACAAAATGAAACCAGAATAAATCGATGTTGAATTTGGTGATAACCTTTTCTCTAACAATGGAAAAGATGAAACAGAATTTTCTTATAAATGTAAAAAAGACAGTAAGGATAATGCAATGAAATATCCCAACTGCTTTTCTTTCTTTTTATTATGAAGAGTTTCCCCCTGAAACCAGGCATCGAGGTTAAAATTACAGCAAAACTTGACATTTCTCAAAACATTGTTTGAGATGCCATGGCTACCATTTCTCAAAGAGGCTGGAGAAGGTGCAGCACCCAAGAGTATATACAGGCTTTTAAGAAATATTAACCTAACTTCCTGAGCACTACTGTCTCCAATTTACTGTTGTTGTCAACATTTCGCAATTCTGAAAATGAGGCCATTTTTACCTACACGCTTACACATAAATTTCATGAGTAAAACGTAGACCACAAGCCCGAAGATTCATATATGTATTGTTTTAAGCAGACAAGCACATATTTGGGTAATTAGAAAGCTCACATACTTAGGAGGGACACCATCTAAGTACTCTCCTTGAGATCAATGGAATTAATCCTACCACATGAACTTATTCCGAGGCATAAATTTCTTGCAAGACAGAAGCTGTAATGTAGAAGCTTCCCTTGATGAAATTTTTGTGACCCTCTTCTGCTGTCAGCGAGAGTGATGTGTCTATATATTTCCCTTGACAAAATACACATCCTTTCATCAGCTGCATCAGAAAGTGACAAGATGATCAAAATAGGGAAGTACAGCTGACTATAACAATTTCACCACTAAGTCATTTCGCCAAAGGAAAAAAATGATGAATTTCTGTAATATCATGCAAAGTTTGATTTCTAGGCTGGCAGGCAGGAAACATTCAGCTGTCTGAAGGAATGTTTCATTTGTATCCGAGGCAGATATATCAGCAGTTTCCATGGATGGCAGTGCAATAAAATTGCAAAATAGGTTAAAAAAACCCAAACCCTTGCTTTTGTTTGTTGGTGGGGTTTTTTTCCTGCTATCTGACCGCTATCAATATACAAGGCCCATTAAACACCCATCAAAAATTTGTGAGTCCCAAAAAATGATCCATAAAATGCTTGACATCCACTGGAACCCTTGATACTCTAAAAAAGTTTCTTCAATCTGAGACAAGTTGTAAGCCAAGAGAGAAACTACACTCAGGATATAACCGCATGCCAAAAAGAAGGGTCCTGCACTGACAATGGCTTGCATACTGGAACCAGTTTAGCAGGGTGAGAAAGTCTGGGTCAGAACTCTACTAAAGCAGGTTTTAGCAAGCCTAGTATCAAGCTAAACCAGGTTTGTGCACAGGGTATTTTGTAAGTCTGCATACTGGTCCTTAGTTACTAATACAATGATTTTTATAAAATCTACATGGCACTCCAAAGCACGATGAGGTCACTGTCAAATGATTCGTTGCTTTTTCTTTGACAAATTTATGGTAAATTAATCTAATTCAAAAGGCACTGAAATAGAGTAATATTTCATTATGAGAAATGTCCACAAATAGCCTCCAAGTTCTTACTTCACATCTTCACTAATGACATTACTACTAAATTATTATAGTCCTAATATCTGAACTTTTGGGAAACTTCTGTCTTTTAAAATAACATAAACAAAACCTGGGTGAAAGACCATGCTGCAGCACTCTTACTGTTTTCAGTTCAGTAGTCCGTGCAGCACTGTGAGCTCCTGTCCTTGTTAATTTTTTTTTTTTATTACTCTACCATAGCAGCTAAAGAGGAATTGTACTCTTTAAAGACTATCTGATTTGGAGGTTTGTTTATTCAGCTGCGACAGCTGGGAGAAGGAAGATAGTTTCCTTTTGACATAGAAGAAAACATTTATTTTCTGTTAATTGGGTAACAAGGAAAAAAAAACAAAACACACTGAAACTGATTTATCTGTTGGCCTGCTGAATCACCTACCGCTTCATCAGTAAGAGTGTTACAGCAATCTTCACCAGTATTCCAACAATAAAAATATGTTAATTTCACATTTTACTTGGTGCTTATTATAATGCAAGATTTACTGCAATAATTTTCATGTGTTTAGTCAGATTAGACCTAACAAAAGTTACAAACACTGATTACATTCTACCTAATCCCAATACAGTCTGGCAAGTGACAGTGCTACACCTCTATATGCTGCCTCTCTAGTGAACAATTTGTACCCTCAAAGATTTTTCAGCCTAATAAAAAATAAGATACAAAGAGCTTGACAGTAATAAAAACAATATATTGTTAAACTATTAGCCTTCTTATGCAAATTAATTTAAAATTACAGGTATGCTAAACAGAAGAATCCTCCTAGCTAAAAGATCAAAACCATGTTCAGAACTTAACATCTACGAAGAGTTAATATATTTCTGTATGCCCCATATATTCAAAGAACAGCAGAACTGTAATTTCATGAAGTTCTTCAACAGAAATAAGAACCTCAAAAAAAAAAATATCACAGAATTTGGAAACTATAATTTGGAGAAAATATCTGGCAGATCATGTAAATACAACAGTATTTTACACACGATCACTAACAAATTATTAATGCCTGCTAAAATCTATTCTAATATGTTAAAGGTTACATCAATGCTTTTTAATGAAATTAATTTAAAAAATTTAATTTTAACATTTTAATTCAACACCAATAAGTACATCAAGAGGAAATGTTCTTTTAGGACAGTAACACAGGGCATTCCAGAACAAAGTAGAATTCAGGAGCTCAGAGGTAACATTAGTGCTCTACTGCACACTGTAAAATTATAAAAAATGTATGACCTAACATATCCAGACTTTTACTTTAACAAAACCAGTGAATACTGCAGCTTTTTCTTTGGTTTTGTATAACACCATATCACAAAAACACCTCACAGAGAAATCACAGGCTAATAACTGATGATCTTTTTAAAAGTAAAATAAAGCAATAATAAAAAATGAAATGCCAGTGTAACTTAATTTGTAGATATACTAGTGGGGTTGTTATGGCTGGCTACTAAGATTTACAATATTGATGTAGACGTAAAGAATTCAGAGAAAAAATTGCTGGATTTTTTTTAATCTTCTGTAGTCAAGGCTGTGCAACATAAGGTTGTTCATAATATTACTTACCTGAAAGCTGCTTGTTGCCTTTGCTGAGAAATAGCTGCAAGCTGAAGTTTGGCCTCAATAAGAGCCTCTAAATCTTCAGCAGAACACCGAGATATCTCCCCATCATATTTGTCCTGTATGATCTGCACAAGATGGCTAAGACTTTCTTCAGCTTCTGTCAATAAAATACCCTAAAGAAGAGCACAGCATTATATGATTTCAAATAATAATGAAAGAAACAAAAAATGTCTTTCAAAGTATTTTATTCTATTATAGCCTACTATCACTGCACCCTAAAACAAATCAACTTGAATACAATATGTCTTTTTTATAAATGGGGGGGGGGGGTGGTGGGCAATTTTACTTTTTTCAGGTTTACAGATTCAATGTGTTGAAAGTAGCGACATCTTAACTGTGCCTGTACTATCGCAATTTATGCTTAACTACATATTTTAAGGCTTAGCAATATTACTCAGTAATTTTACATTCTTATCTTTATCTTGTAGCTATACTTGGTGATTTTATACTATACCACTTACTATGCTTAGTAATTTACACAATAAAATATAATATTAAATTACAACATTAAAGATATTGCCAGTATTACATTCTTTTCTGTCTATACTTTTGACAGATCCTTTACTGCAGTATGTATCCGAAATTTCAACTGTAATTTACAGTCTTTCTGACAAATAAAGTTGTAAGAAGCTGTGGAAACCAAATCTAAAAGAAAGTTAATTGTAAATAAAATCTCAATCACAGAACTTTCAGCAGAATTCAAAAAATAATTCAAAGGTTTGTGTCATCCAATATCTTTTTTTGACCATTTTCCTCAGTGAATTCAGAGCTCTCCTTAAAAACTCCCAAAAAATAGAATGGTTAAAGAAAAATCAGAAGGGTAAGAAATATGAGCCCCACTCAAATTAATTTAACATTTCTATTTTAGTTATTTTCAAGTTGCTGTTTTCAAGTTATTCAAGCTATACTAAAACTTTTAAGTTTCTAGTGTATGGCATGTACCAATTGCCATACAAAATCATCCTCCATTTCTCCAGATGTATTTTGTACACTACTTTTTTTGTAACAATGGCCAAAAGTGGATACTTCCAAAGTGGAAGACCCCTCTGAAAGAAGAGTATGTCAGCCCTCACTTTTGATCTTTTTGTGATGTGAAACTGCCTAACATGAAGCTTACAATTAAGCAAAACAAAACAAAAACTAAAAGAAAAACCAACCAACCAACCAAAACCGTTCAAACAAAGAAGCTAATAAGCTGTGGTAAATTTTCTCCAAGCTAAAGTACCAGAAAGAGGAACATGAAAAATCTGAGGCATTTCACGTATGGTAGAGAATGGTTTTCCATTTATTTGTAGAGCATACTGCCCCGTCAAAGGGTCTCCGACATGTTCTACAGGCATCACCCTCTGAAAAGAGATGATTTCATCCTTGAAATCCCTTTCAGTCTTTACCTTTGTTGCTGAAACAGTCATACTGAGATCTGATTGTGACAATATTTCCCATGGAGACCATTTGAAAAACTGCACCAAACCACCAAGATTTCATGTATGGCTAGTGAGATTAAAATCAGATTAGAAACAGAAATTTCTAGTCCTCTTATTCATGCCATCCTCCCATCATAGTTTCTGTTACATTGAAAGCATTAGCACTGTTTTTGGAACAACCTGCAGTTTCTCAAGCCTTTTTTTCCTAAAAACCAAAATTACCTTCAGCATGGCCATATTTAATTTGTCTTTACAGTCAACGAGCTGCACCATTGAGTCTCTTTGTTCCTGTTGTCTTGAATTCTTCTCAGCATCAACTGTAAAATATGTTTCAGATGAAATTTCAGAGGTTAACGGTTGGACTCGATTATCTTAAAGGTCTTTTCCAACCTAAACGATTCTATGATTCTGTGATAACAGATGCAGAACCAAAGCATTCTCAGTAATTTGAAGAGTATGCCCCTTTTTTCTCTATTTACAACTGGGATTTTCAGTATCAGAATAAGTAAGGGAGAATGGAATACAGCTCTAATAATATTAGAGATATTGGCTAAAAAAAGTTCAACAATTGTAATGCTTATTATTTCAATAATGACTGATTTTTCCAGCAACATTTAATATGAATATTGTTTATAGTATGACACGTTAATGCATATGGAGTTAAAAGTGGAAAAACTATGCTTGAAACAAGTTGTAGAATAAATACACTTTTCCACAACCCTTGTAATTACCTTTTACAGTTGATGCTGTAATTCTGCTTGGCTCCTTCAAGCTGATGTTATCAACAGAATAGATATGTTTTTTGACGTTTTCAGGTATATTATTTATTGTGGCAGAAAGGCAAATGATGAAATGCATTTTGGCTAAGGTTAGTTTATTCATAATTTGTTGGTTGCACAGTGGCACCATTGTTAAAGACAGACTCCAATTAAATATGTCTTCCAGTACCTACCAAAAAAGTTAACAATTAGGACGATTTGAAATGATGTATTTTACATTTCTCACGTTCAAGGCGTATTCTGCTTCTATCAATAATGATGTTTATCAAGAATTAACATGAATAATATTAGTAATATGGTCTTAGTCATTATGGATGACTTGCTGTTTTCCTTTCCAAACTTAATTCACCCTTTAGTAGCACTTCCTACAGCCTCAGTGGTCAGTTTTCCACTAGAAGGTGCATCTATGAAGTTATAGCTATTACTCTGTGTGAGTTCTAGTTTTCTGCATTGTCCATAGCACTCTTTGAGCTAAGGTTGTCACAAAAAATATGTAGGTAAATCTGTAGTTCAGAAATCTCAACTCAAAGGAAAGTGGGTAGTTACAATTCACCTTAACTAGAAAGATTAAGCAAGGAAAAAAATTCTTGTCTCAGACCGTTCTAGCATATTTCATAGAATCTTTTTGTTATTCATTATAGCACCCTTTTTTTATCTTGATTTTAATATTCTCACTTTAGATTAATAAATTTAGAAGCTGAAACTCTACGCAGCTTTGCAAAATCATAAGGAGACCAATAAGAGCCCCATATAGACTGTGAAGTGTTCAAATCAAAAGCTTAAGATAAAACACAACTTCAAAATAAATCTGAAACTAGTTAGATCAAAAGCTGTCAAGACAGATGTTTCATTTCTGTCTTATAATATCGACTGTTGTAGGAGACACACGAGCGTGCTGTAAACAAAAGAAAGAAAAGTGGAGGAAAAAAGTGGGTTCTTTTCTATTTTATCAATTTGTTTTTATGGTACAGCTTCTTTTCCACATTCTGCTAACATTTATGCCTACTGGCTCAATGGATTTGTGACAAGGCAAATGAAAGAAAATGATTAAAACTGAAAAACAAAAAAGAATTAATTGATGAACATGTGATTTTAATTAAAATGAGAAATGACTGTTCATTAACTGGTTTACAGATTCATCTGTTGGTTTGGTTTTTTTTTCCCCCCAGAAATGGACTTCAACCTCATTCTGAATTAGGACAGCTCTGCTTGATAGAAATTATAAGATGAAGTTCTTGGTATTTTAGCAGGATAAACACCAAACCCTACATATCATGACAAAACCTGAATGATTCTACTAGTATGCTTTGCACAGTCAAGTCACAGATTTGTACATACTAGGTCTCCCATCTGAAAAATGGTTCTAATGGTACTTGCCTCTCCCTTGAGAGGTCAGCCAGAAAATTTAAAATTTAGGAAATGGCAAACTGTTGAGGTGAATATGTTTTCTGTTTACTGGTTTTTACTAATAACAAGCATATTTTCTGAACCAAATAGTCTCTAACTGATGCCAGAGAAACAAATATTTATGTCTAGCATAAAATTTTTAGCTCTTTCAGATTTTTTTTACCTGTAAATTTGTAAGAGTCAGGAGAGATTTTGAGGAGTCAAATTTCAGTAAGGCCTGTAAAATGGACAACAACCAAAAATCAGTAATGTGTTACAATAGGAGTATAAAATAAGTGAGTTAGCGGACAGGTGTAGTGCATTTCCAGCTATTCTTAGAGGGCTCTGAAAACACCAACAATTGCTTGGCTTCTACAGGCTTTACATTTCTGAACCATAACCCAAGACCCAAAACTATCCCTACACCTATGCCATTCACCAGGATTATTCAGCTTGAAGGAACGGGAGAAAAAGGCATAAACCAACAAAAATCCTTTTCCAAATTCTAGGAGCTCTGTAGACACCAACTATCAATTGTCTTTATGTTCTTTACATTCCTGAATCCCAAACGTAACTCCAGACTTAGCACATGCCTCCTCCGCTATTCACCAGAGCACAGATCTGTGAATGGAATGTGAATGGAGCTACAAATGAAGATGAACTTGAGATCTCAGCCTCCTTAAGGGCTCTTAAAACAGCTATTTCTTTGCGTATATGTGCTTCAATTTTCTGAACCCTAACCCTAATTCTAGTCCTTGCTCAAAAACCCTTTACCTTTTCACTAGGAGACAAATCAGCCTCCTAAGGGGAAGGAAAAGGCAGAGGTAAAGATCATTTCCAGCCTTTGTTGTAACGAAAAGTTGTATACACAACTGTCACGTGGGTTCTATGTGGTTTTTATTAACCCTTTTATTAATTCTGTACTCCAGATGTAGCCCTCTATCATCTAAGGCATTCCCTGGAACACGTCCTTATTCTGAGAGCTGTGCAGAAGTCCAGCAAGTACTTTGCATCTACATGCGTCACACCCTAACGAGAGACCTAATGCTGAACCTCCTCTGCTGTTCACCCAAACACTCCTGTGTGAACCTAGTTAGAATAAGACAAGTGACAAATCAACCAGACCTCATCCTAACTCTGTGAGCTTTTCAGGCAATATACACATTAAGGAAAGGACTTAAAGATGCCTTTTAACCTGACTAGCATCGGTAAGGAGTAAATGCTTTCTACTGTAGCCATGAACAGGGAAGATTTGCAGAAGCAACCCCGGTGAGGATGCTGATAACCCTTTATGGCTCAACCTAGTGAGAATGTAAGGTAGCTTGTGCTCTAAGGAAAATCACTAGATTTCAGTTTCTTATCTTCCCATGCAGTTAGTATGAAAGTGTCATTAGTAAATTAAAAAGGTCACCTTTCTTGATAGAATATTTTAATTTTACTTTTTATTAAGTTCATATTTCATTTAAAACCTAGTACCACTGCAGGTTATTCTAGGAGGAGTGCTTATCCATATTTCTGTTTTTTTAAATGCAAACATTTGACATCCCAGCATAGATGCAATTGTAATTATTCCCTTATTAATTAGCTTATTGATAGATTTGTTGGCTAATGCCAAAAAAGATACAGCTGCTCTGTGCTGGTTATAGCCATTGTGATGCTGCAAGGTAAGGACAGCCAGGCCACGGGTCGGTTGGAAAGTCCCTGTCAGGGTTTGGTGAGGTGGAAGGGGGGAAATTTCTCTTCAAATCAGCTCATTAAACTCTGTTTCCTCTGCAGTGCCAGCTTCACTGTCTACAACACAGGGTAAAGGAAGCAAATGTGAAGTCATGGAGGTGGGTTAGGAATTCCCTTTTCAGCACCAGCCTGTATTATCACCAGATTAGAAATACCATCCGATTGCATGTATAGAATGTGCCTGTACAATCAAGTTAAACCCACACTGCTGTCAAAAGGGGTGTCCCTACCTGTCCCACTAGCCTTCTATCACAGGTTCAGCCCAGCTCCCTAGCGCTGGCACACATACTTTGTCATGGGGCGACACCTACCCAAAAGCACCTCCCGGATAAGGGAGACCTTGATTACATCTGTCCAGCAATAACTCATTAGATTATTTTGGTATGTACTTGCAAAACAGGGAAAGGCTGCGTGACTGTTACGGGGCAGGCTTGCCTGATAGCTCTGGACTGTATCTGCCTGCACAGGTATGCTCACAGGTAAGACAAAGGAGCCCAGCCCAATTGTTAACAACTCCATAGCCTTGTAGCACATTAGTGACCAAGGTAAAACCACTACTTGGCTTTAGCTACTGAGAAAATCAAAGAGATTGACCTGGGCTGACGTGACTGTTAAGGCTCCGAGGGCACCAACAGCTCTTACTGCCCAGCGTCTCCTGGGGCTCCCCCCACCCCGCCCAGGTCCCAGGACTCCACGTCAGCCCCCTGGGGCCGTCAGCCCCTGCCCCAGCGACGCCACAGCAGGGCCGGTCTCCAGCTCCCCCTGAGCCTGGCCCACCCGTGGGCCCAGACCCCAGCCCAGCCTCGGACAGACCCCACAGCCCTGGGCGGCCATCCCGGGGCTGTGTCTGAGCCCAGTTCTCCTCACCAGGCCTGATCCTGACCCCCACCTGCAGGCTGATGTCCCGGCCCGGCCTGGGCCTGTTGCCGGCCCCACAGAGGGGCCGGATGCCCTGGGCTGGGGGCTGCCCCGGCTGCCCCTCAGCTGCCCAGCTCCCGGCTGGGGAAGTGGGAATTTAGCCATTCATGGGGCAAGAACTCTATCCATATTTTTCATGTCTATGTATGAAATCATACTTTATATTTTCAACAGTATATTTGCATCTGTATAAAACAGAACGTCTGTTTCAACATTTATTTTTGTTCCTGCTGTTCAGTGAGAGAAATTAATGTCATTCAATGCCTACTATTGAGAGAAATTTAGGAATTTTTTAGGAATGTGTAATAACTTGCAGATGTGGAGTATGTGCAGCTTCATGAAGAGAACTGAGTGTTAAAGTTCGATGTTATACTTTACTGGTGTTTACCTTCACTTGTTCAATTTTTCTGTATCCTGCAGGTATTTTCCATGGAATTCTCTCTCCATAGTTAAGCAAAGACAGTTCATGAAAGGCCTCCGTAAAAAATCCTATATCTGCAAGTACTTTAATCTGTGAAAATACAACAGAGCCTTTGATTTCAATAATTTTCAGTTATTCATTTTGCTCAAAATAAAATGTATTCAAAGGTAATTTTCAAGTAGATTTGGCTACTGGAATAGTACATTGATGGAGAATGTTCTTCAATGTAAAGAAATCTTTTACATTTTACAGTAAATAAGTGAAATCTCAAAGATGGGTCTTTTGCTTTGAAAAACAAAAGTGAAAAAAAAAAACCAACAAAACAAAAAAAAAACCCAAAATTTATTCTTCAAAAACTTGCTCCTGACAAAGGAAAAGAACTTAATTCATCTGGCTAGAGCTTTGAGTGTCAGTCCAAGGCCAGCCCCTTATCAAAACCTGTTTCATAGATTTTATTCACCTTAGTCTTGTAGTAGTCAGCTACTCTCCCTAACCCATACCAGCATTTCCTGAAAATATCTAAACCCAATAATACTTGGACTCTTACTTCAAGTTAGATTCCTTAAAAAAAAAAAAAGGGGGGGGGGGGGATTAGAAAAACCCGAAACAAAACCAACAAGCAAACATCAGTGAAATGACAAAAGTCTGTTTCCAGAAGTCTGACAACCTGGTTCCACCATGATAATGGTAACAAATCCAGAAGTGAACTTTGTGAACAAAAAGTAATTTATGATTTGCACTTAAAGCATTTAAAAGAATGGTGGAACAAGATAAAAAATACCAAGTAAAGAGTCTGGATCTAAGAGAGAAAATCTTATGATCACATCTTTAAGGAGAATGCTTGTTAAATGAAGAGTAGAAAGAAAAGATGGTAGTACTCAACAATCTCTGCAGGACATTAACAGTAAAACTGTATAAATAACTCTACATCCTACTGAAACTGAGAATATAAATAATAATTGCATTTAGAAAGTAGTCGTATTCTACAATCTGTTGCTCTGAGAAAGACTAGGCAACAGCTGAAGTTTAAAGTATTACTTTTCATAGTAGTGATAGATGAAGAAATATTAGATTTACTACATTTAACAAAGAAATGAGACATTTATTTGAAATACAATGTGCTGTGATAGAAAGAAAGTTTGATTACCTTGAAGATTCTTCCTTCAACACATTTAGCTGGGTCCTTACAAATCTCAGAAACAATGTATTGGTATAATGTGAACAATGGTAAAATCTGTAGGAAAATATTAGGTCATATAGTTATAAATGTCATAAGGGTACAATTACAGACATGTACATTGCAATTATATATCACAAATATATAGATAATATAGGAGTACTGCTTTCACTGCCACATACCACCACTACTTCTCGTACGCTCTACGAAGGATGAATGTGTTGAAAAGTTCTTCAGCTAGCTAAAGCTAACTCCTTATACTATCTTACATGTGATTCACAATGTAGAAACTGAAGTTCCCCCAAATTATTCCCCGTGTTCAAGGTGGGGTTTTTTACTATACCATTATTGAGTAAACCTACTGGAAAGTTGTCGATATAAGGGATTTCTAAAACTGTCTGCATTTTGATGTCATAGTTTTTTCAGTATAAGTAACAGACTAATAGAATTCTGTAAGCTTTATAAAATAAACACAATGAAGTCCTGCAACCGTCTAAGTCAAACAATACCAGTTGTAAAATAAACTGGATGGTGATGAGGCTTACTGACAAATTTATTTGCATTCATTTCAAATTGAAAGTTTTTCTAGGGGCAACTAACAAAAAACATTTTAAAACTGAGTTCCAGTGAAGTATACAAACACTCTATTTATTATTATATGATATTTCAGAAAAAGCAGATTCTTTCTTAACAGTTGTATTTATTTATTGAAAATAAAAGATCTTCCAAAATTTAATTACTGTTCAGCTTTTACATTTTTCTTCACTTTAAAAGGTTCCCAAGCTTGGAAAATATTAACAGCAGTGTTACTTTTTTGTCAAATGAACTTCTGGTTTTCATAAAGTAGCTTAATACTTCTGAATTTGGATTACAAATGCTCAAGGCAAATGTTTTAATTGTACCCCTACAGTTTCCAACTGATATTTGAAGTAGTTCAACAAAATTATTCTTTGAAGTCTTACTTTTAATAAAACTTGAATCTTGATGTGTTTTAAGTGTTGAATCAACTTAGTGCCCACCATCCAAAACATTCTCACATATAAAGCATTCAATGGAAATGAAGCTCTCGTCCTGCTGAAACTGCAATTGCTTTGACCATGATCTATGACCTGGATCTATATTCTGCTAGTACAGGTGCAGAAAGAATTAGAAATGTGCATGGCCACGTGAAGCAAGCAGTCAAATTAAGTGACCCTGCCTCCAGGTAACTGCTCCTTGATCTCGCTTGATCTCCCATAGCAAGGGCAGTTAGAAAAAGCTTAATAACAAAGTGAACTCCAGTAAAGCAGGATGGGAAGAAGCAACAACAGGAGGCAAGACACACAGCCTGAAGTTCCAGAAGAAATCAATCCAATGAATGGCTTGCTGACAAAAAAGGGGTAACATCTTGCTGCCTCCTCCTCTCTAACTCCTCTTCCATCTCTACCCCCTAACCTTTTCTTACTCCCCTGCCACCAGCCACAAGATCTTTTCCCCTCCCTTGCACCGGCTCTGCCATTTGCAGGACTTTTCCGTAAGTGGATTCACCTCCTTAAAGCAGGAGGAAACTATCTACTTTTTCTGCTGGGGAGTTTTCTGTCATGCTGAGAGTTGATTTATGGAGGCATACAATAATCGCCTGACATGAAAATCTGTTAGAGCATACAGGACCAAACAGGAACAGAGGGAGAGTTGCACCTTTTTCAGTACTAGTAAGCAATTCAATCTGTTTATTCCAAAGTACAGCACTGCACCTTTGAAAGAAGCTGAATTAAAGTAGAAGTGGTCAGTCATTAAATGGAGGAAATAAGCATATAGTCAACATAAGAGGGAAGCTGTAAAAACACTCCATACAGAGGAATAAGAAAATATAAGGAGGAGAAAGGCAGAAGGGACTTTTATGTACTGAATGTCTAAGTAAAATTATTGAAAGCATTCTGGACATACTGCATTTAAAGTACTTCTCAGTACAGTGTATTTCAAACTGTATATAACAGGAACTTTCCTCTAAAATGCCTAAGCTAAGTGGCCCGTGTATTGTCATCTTCCTGAATAAACAACTACCCCCTATATTCTAAAAACTGCAGGCAGCAAGCTATACCTTGCCTCTCTCTCAGTGCCACAGAACCTAACCATACAGGTATTTTGCTAGAGCTTCTGAGGTATCTCATAAGTACACCCACACAAAAAAATAAGACGATGTCTTGAAACTCATTTCCAGAGTATAAAAATAATACTTACTATTAAATTTTGTTTTGCACAATGTAGTTCAAACATAAGAAAATTCAGACTTGCAACTACAGTAGAGACATCAGCTCTGTAGCGATCGGAGAACAAGTCAATACCAGGAATAAGCATATTTGTTTCATATTGTGCAAAGTCACAGTCAGATGTTGGATGTGGAAGAGAAGCTCTAAACAGGGTCTGAAAGTAAAAATAACTACTTGTAAAAAGATGTATAGGCATTAGTGAAACACTATAAAACTCCAACCCTTGAGACTCATAAATTACTTCATAAATGAAGCTCAGTCAATGTCTTAAGTATCCAGTTGTTTCCAGACAAAGTTATGAAAAAATCTTTTTTAGAAAAAATGCTTTGTGTGTGATTTTGATGGGGGGGGGGGGGGGAAGCCGGCGGTAAATAGTCTAAGGACAGTATTTCATAGAAAAAGCAAAAGAGAAAAACTAATCTAGGTGTAAAAAAATAATCACGAAAGATTTCTCAGCAAGTACTCCCCAGGTAACGAAAAATCTTCCTAAAGAGCCAGTGGCGTTTCACTCAGATTCCAAGTCAAAGCATCCCAAATACATCTCTGGAAGCACTGGAAAAAAACCTAATAAATCACTAGGGGTTCTCACAAAGACTTCCTAGGTAATTCTTAGGCTAAGCCTCTGATCAGCAGACAGAAAGATCTTAATAATTTATTCAAACATCTCCATAATCAAGGAAAATGCATAGGAAAAATTTGTTGAGATGATTCTGGGGATGTGTTCAAATATTTCTTTACCAGTCTGAAGATGTTTCATGGAAAATATCTTCCATCAGAAGAAACATCTGTTTATTTTCCCCACAAGCGTTAGTTTAGCTAGTTTGGTTTTACTTAGCAAGTCCTTGCCCTGCCATCATCTCAGCCATTGTTTCTGGGAGAGTTGCTGACTTTAAGGCCAGTTAAAAGGTAGTTCCACCGTAGTTACGCCTTTAACTAGGTCAGCTAGTGCAGCTTAAATCATATAACTTAAAACTGATGTGAACTTTAAGGAAGTAACTTAAATGTTCCTCCTTCAAAGAGGGAGGAGCTCTAACATTGTCTCTGATGTTGGATATTCCTTCCCAATTGTGTTTATCTTGCTGTAATTAGCAACGATACGCTAGAGAAATATGCATTTACATACTCAGATCTGAGATATTAACAAGCCTAAAGCCTATAGCAGAGATGGAATATAAATAAGGTTAGAAAAGCTTTCCAAATCAAGGAAAAAAATTAGGGGCTTGAACTTTGCAAGGTTCAGTGACAGTAATTGAGTATATTTTTCAAGACTCACCCTGCAAGCTGCTCCTATCCCAATTAATATCAGACTCACTTCAGTTCAGTCACATTTCTACCATTATACAACTGGAACAAATGCTTACTACTATTTTCTGTCAAAAGGAGGAATCAAAATTGTTCAGCTTTGTACCACGAGCAATTACAGTGCTAGAAGCTAGCCAAAATTCTCCTTTACCTTTGTTTCTTCAATTTGTTCTCCCTTTGCTGAACCTAACAAGGTTTTAAACGTGGCCTAGCACAGGTCCCACAGTCACAACCACGGCTGGCACAAGATGTTAGACAGTGGCATTGGTTTGTTTTGAAAGAAGCCAACTAACTTCCTGATGCTGCACGGGGATGAGGAACCATTGATCCCAGTGGAGTATGACTGGCAGAATACTTGCAGTTCTTTTTCCTATATCACTTTTGTTACCGGTATCTTAAAACTTCCTTTTAAACGTAAACTGAAACCCTTTTTTTCCTCTATAGTTGGTTTCTGAAAGTTTGCAAACTTAATTTTAATGATCTTATTTTCTTTGAAAATGAAACAATCATTTTGACCATCCTCTATTTTCAGAGCAAACCTTTTACAGAGCTGAGATTTTAGTATTACAAACCAATATCTTTCAATGCTAAAAAAGATTTTAAAAATTCTTTTTTCTAAAGAGTCTGTTCTCCTGGTTGAAAACTTATGACAATCTGTGAAGACTCGGTACAGATCTGAGAGAGAGCACTCTGCTATTGTTGATGCCATCCAGCTCCTCCTGAGCAGAACACTTCAAGAGAAGAAAAATATATTTGACTGCCAAATATTTTAGCCATCTTCACTTTTCAGTATTTTGTTATTCTCTGAGACACTAGCTTCTTATTGAAGTGATAATTTTTAAGCTATAATACAGGAATAATGTTAAAAAACAGAGAATAAAAACACCTAATCTAATGTGCATAAATTGTCAATTACCTCTGATCTCCAGTTTTCCTTTACAATCAAAGTGAAAAGAGAAATATTTTAATAGAGGGTTACTGAGATTTAAATTTTAGAAGCAATTTGTCAGCTTCATGAATTCTAAGTGAAATTGTATTCTTACCTTAAAAAGTACCGCAGAAAAATAGCAGTATTTAGTTCTTAATCTCATCTTTGATGTTGTTATGTACCTGAAGTACAACAAATAATAAGAAATATGAATGTGCCCATCAATACAAATCATTCAAACTCTTTTTTTCTATTTAGTATAATAATGATACTAAAATACATGAGATGTTTTCCACATAGGAAAACAGCTGCCTGTTCTGTAGATAGGTGCTTGTCCATGCCATGCAAGAAAGAAGCATTTGACCAAAGACATACCTAGGCAAAGGGCGTTGTCTAGATTCTCTTTAAAGGAGAGAAACAGGCAATCTACGTGCAAAATTCATCTCATACAAAACTAGAAAGATAAAGCAGGTCAAGCAACTCACACCTTAAAGGGTATTTCTTGCCATAAAGGAAACCTAAGATAACAAGCACATGTGGACTTTCACATGGTAGGTGTCTAGCTAGATTAAATGATTCCCACACAGCACCTCATCAGAGCTTTAAACCATACTGGTAGCGGGGTACTCCTCTGATCGACAATACTAGAAGTCTTTAATACAATATTAGAATCCTTTAAACTGCATTTTACAGCCTGACACTAAGTTGCTCGAGAAAGATCAACTCAAGGGAAGGGTGTTTAACAGCCCAAGTCAGGTCTGAATAGAAAAGATCTGCCTGAGAGTGAAGCCGAGAGGATAGCTCCCTCCAGATCCCCGTCAGGATTTGGAATGGGCATAGGAGCAGTAAAGGGATAGTACACAGTGCAGCAAGTATATGCCACAAGCCCCTGTAAAAGCAGCTAGGGATTGGGTCTTGCCTAATTGGACCCAAGACTGCACCACAGCTCTGAATTAGGAGAGCTGTGGTTTAGAATCAACTTAAACTCACTCCTTTTCCTCTCGGGTGCTAATTCTGAATGCGGCAATGCCGTTTAATCCTGAAGTACCCGTGCTAACACTTTCAAAGCTACCTTGGTTTACAGATATTTTACAGTGCTATTAATAAGACCTGCTTCTCAGGTAAGACAGTTTACTCAGATGAAGCTCTGCCCTTTCATGGGTATAATGCTTTTAAGGTCATTTAGAGCTAGTTTAGATATTCCTAAATTTTATATTTTGTACGTTTTTATATTGTACAATACATTGAGGAACAGCTCAGAATTACATCCGTAGTGTTTTACCAGCAGTCAAGGAGTACCAGACGGAAATATTTATTGATGGTAGACTTTAATACAGTAATTCAAATTTCATTTAGTTGTAATTCACCAGAAAATGAGTACTTTAGGCAGTAAATCTGCCCTCAAGATACATTAATATTTAATATGTGCAATGACTTGGGAGATGTGATATTTCAATTGAGAATCAATATGACCGTAAAATCCTTGCGCTTATGACATTTTATCATTTTATTTCAATGATCTCTCCATATAATATACAGCTGCAATTATGATCAAAGATGAGCACTCACGGAAAGGGAACAAACAATATTCTCCAAAAGAGCAACTTTCTTCCTGAAAGAAAAAATTCCTCTGCTTTTGATGAGTGTTTTTTATAGCAACTCCTTAGTGGTTTTAAATTAATTTCAAGTTGCTTACTGTCCTGGATGAGCAATTTGTTTAAAATATGAAAGAAATACATATACACATAAAATACTTACTGAGCTATCTTAGCCACTAAGACTGCTGCATGTAAACATCCCCAAATTCCAGCCTGAGAGAGAAACTTGTGACTAATATCAGTTGATCTTCCAACTGCAAAGCAGTCTGTAGCATTTTTTGGAAAACCTAACTCTTGCCAGTTGTTAAGAGCATCAGCAATGTTGAGTGTTTCATCAAGGGCTTGACACCAATATTTAAAAGCAGCTCTGTAACACAAAAAAAACCGTTCTCATCATATTGCTGACATTTTCCAAAGTGGAAGACTCACTTCATTTTACCTTTATTGCCTGAGATATAGGTAATTCTGATTAGGTCAAAAACTGAAATACAGTTCCTACAACACAAAAAGGTACCATTCGTGGTCAACAGACTTATTAGGACTTATACTAAAATTCAGTTGTCAAGCAATAGATAATACTTCTTAAAAACACTAGAGATGCTTAATTAATTTGCTTGATTGCGATTAGCTAGCTAAGAAAAACAAACAATTTCTAGAAAAAAAAGCCTCTCAAGATATATCTAATAGTGAGTTAGATGGAAGAAGTTATGTGGACTAGAGGACAGCACAAGAACTTACAAGACAGTTGAAGGTTATATGAATCCCAATTAAAAGAACTGAAACAATGCTCTTTTAAAATCCAGTAACTATATACCTTTTGTTTCCAGCATAAAAGTGAAGATTTCCAAGTTCATGCAGAGCCTGAACCTTGAGGTCTCTCTGGTTGTTTATTTCAAGGATTCCTGTTATTTATTTTTTAATCAATTAGAAAAAAATAGTCACATCATTAAATCAGTTTCTGAATATTGAACAAATTTTGCATGAGAAGTAGACATGCATTCACATGTAATTCAATGCGTGAATATTTGAAAGACTTGTATATTTTACCTTCAAATATAGAAGTTCTTATTTCTACTAACTTTAAAAACAAGAGTAGGATGTATTTATGGACCTGTTTACCTAAACTTTTGTATTTTTTTGTTTTTCAGACCTCTCAAATTTCTTCCTCTTCAAGAGATAAACTGGGCAGCAGGCCATTGGCCCTACTAAAAACACTGCCTGCATACAGCACAGCAGCACTGTCCCTGGCTCATTTCTGGATCCCTTACTTCTAATAAAACCACTTAGGGCACCTGTTGACCTGCTACACTTCACCTATTTTGTCATACAGCAAAACCAGGTAGTAGTACTGAGCTGTAACTGTATGAGTAAAGCCATACTAGAATGTAAGATGGAAGCCACACAACTAAGTCTCATATTCAAATGCACAGAATGTGAAAGGTCTGTCTGCTAGGAAAAAAAAACTATCATGGAATTAAAATTAATCTGCTAAACATTACAGCAGATTTTTAATTAAAGATTAATCAGTGTAACACCACTGAAGTAATGCTTTTTTGATAAGATGAGATAACTGTAGAGGTTATGAACCAACTAGTGGCTTATTTAGGATCTAATGCAGATTTTCTGAATCAGCAGAAAGGTGTGTATTTCTGGAAACCAGCTTTCAGACAGTTACCGCTGTCTGACAGAGGAAAATAACACTGGAATAAACATACATGAACACAGATAGGCAGAATGATATTACATCTCAGCTGTAAACAGAAATTTGTGAAAAAAAATTACCGATTGTTTGTTCGTAGGAAGAGATAATTACTGAAAGCTGTGACCGTGGTATTGGTTTACTCTCAACCATACTGGAGAAATTAAATTTTTCTTGAGAAAGGTCACGTGGTGTTGGCAGAAATATCAGTTCAGCTCCCACGTTAAATTCCAGCCTTCTGTTTGAAGACATATGACTGCTGATTGCTCTTCCAGCATTTTCTAGAGCAAAAAAGTGATTTATGTGATCAGTTTGGAAAAGTACTACACTATTTCCAGCACCACAAATATTTCCACACCACATTACATGAACAAATATACAATTCCTGTGTACTCTAGTTTTATCTGGTTTCCTATGCTATGATTCTGTCCGTGTGTCTCCTAATTAAACTCATCGAACATAACTCACTGGTCAGTGCAACCAAATTAAAATATGTGCTCTGTTAGAGAAAATAGGCTTGGGAAGATCTGCCAGTCAGTCCTCTGACAGAGGTTTGGCTGCAGACAAGTGACACAGCTGCATGACAAAGAATTTATCATCATCCAACCATGAGACACAAATCATAGGAAATGAGGCTTAGAGCTTGTGCTTACAGAACTTCATATATAAGTTTATATTCTATGGTTTTTTCTAATTGTCAACAACTAAAACTTGAATTAAAAAAATCTGTTCCTTTCACTCTACTATTTTAACTGCATATACACTTTATTAAGTGAGAAACACTTCAATAAATAACTCACCTTGTGTGTGTGCAAGAAATAATGAAAGCAGTTTTCTGCTGTGTCTCAGTGCTCTGCTGTGATATTTAGATTTTTGTAGAGTTTCTCTAAAACATTTCAGTGTATCATTCACATCAAGAGGTACATAAACTAGGGCTTTTGCTTGACTGTGATCTAAAAGGAATTAATAATTATGGAGAACAATTTTGCATTACATAAATATGCATTTTCAGTAAATCACCCTGCAAAACATACATCTGAACAATTCCACAACTTCAAAACTAAAATATATTCATGTAATTGTCACCTTTGTTTCCTGTTGGATTATGAATTAAAGCAAAATTATTAACAACCAGGAACACTTCTGAGCATTTCCGTCTTTTTCAGTGTTACGTTTTAGTTGTCATATGACATCTATATTCCCTGAATTCCAACTGCCCTGGGCCTACCTGTCCTCAGCTCTCCGCTCTGAATTCTGGTGTCTGAAGTCTGGAAACAAATCTTTTACTACAACTGCTGCTCCTGTTTACTACAATTACCGTAGTTTCTATGTACCAAACCTGTGAGTTGGCATGCTCTCTCCAATGAATGCATAATATTATCTGCTTTTCTTACATACAGCATTATTTATTGTTTAGTGACTTTCCTCAGCTGAATTCAACACAAAGCCTTGTGTGCAATGCATTGACATACCTGTGATATGAGGAACTATGCTTTACAAACTTCCATTAATGACTATAACATTTTACTCCTGACTGAAAAGAACAACTGTGGGTAAAAGAGGTGTTTTGTCGCTTTATAGTTCATGTCAGTTTTTCTGTTGATTCTCTTGATAACAGTGCAGGCTCACATTCCCTTCTGGGTATATTGCTGGATATCCAACAATACCGATAGAAAGCTGGGCCAAGACCACCAAGCTCACTCAACATACTGTAGGTCATCTGGTATCTGGATGACAACTGCTTTTCTCTGCTTTCAGATACAGTCTGAATATATTTAGGAAGGTCTTGACAACATTACTGTCCACCCAAAATATCAATAATAGTTTGAAGACAAAACTGAGTTTATGTTAAAAGAAACAGATTATAGGAGCAGTGGAAGACCTACAGTAAAGGAAGAAAACAAAAAATATACCCAGTATGAAAAAAAGGAAAGGGTTTGAGAGAAAAGAGAACTCACAATGCTGAAATGTGCTCTGACCTGGGTAATCATTTTTCATCTCGGGATAGAAAAAGCATCCAGGAAAAATCCGTTCACTAGCAGAATGGGCAACAGGCAGCTGTAATTTCTGCCCTATGTAGTTTCTGCAGCTCATCTAAAAAGCAAGTTTTGTTTCATGATAATTGAATAATATTCAGCAAAATCAATGTTTGGTGCTTAAAGTATCTAAATACTCAGTCATATGACAAGGTAAAAGAGGACTAATTTACAAAGACACCAGTGATCCGTAACTAGTACTCTTGTCAGTAAGAGGTGAAACATTCACAAAACCTACATATTGGATATAACATATAAGTGTGTAGATGTTAATGAATTAAACTTGTATCTTATTTGGTATTTGCCATAATCATGAGCAACTCATTGACGTTCAGCAAATATTTCACCTTGGTTTGTGTGGATAAATGCATGCTTGCGAAGAACCTGTCAGTTTAAGTATGCCTAAAGAACCTGCTGCCGGTAAAGCACAATGTAATGCTGCATAGGGATATACAAAATAGCTCTAAGAAAATAACAGCAGCAGTCTAACCCTCTCAGAGAAGCAAACTTCCAGACTTCTATAAAGGGCTAATCCAGCACAGACGTTTTATTTTGCTAATGTAGCTACATCACTTCAGAGGCAAAAGAACCAATTCAGAGCTAGTTCTACACTCTCTGAATGGCAGTGCATTGTGAAATGTAGCCATACCCTCCAAATTCCTAACCTTATGATGTCTTTTTTTGAACCATCCTTATTACTATTAGCTAATATCAGTCTTTATTCTGTAAGTTGTCTTTCAAAACTATGATAAATTTTCCCCATTGCTCAGATTGCAGTGGTAGGTGGTGGTTTGCCACACTGCCCTTTTTTGAGACAAAGGGCTATGTTCTGAACGGCAGGGCCTGAAAGAAGTCAGCAGGAAAGAGCCTTACAGAGAGGCCAGACGGAGCGCCTCCGCTGCCGGGGCAGGCCAGGAGTGCCTTCCGAGCCCCTGCAAGCCCTGGGCAGCCGTGTGCTGTCTCTGGGCGAGGCAGTGCCTCCTCAACCCCACGTTCATGTTCAGAACAAACCCGTTGGGAATTCCAGACCCCACTTTCCACCCTCTCCTTCAGATCCTATGTTTATATTAGTAAGAGAAACATATTAAAAATATCAACCGTGCGACTGACTTTAGCGAAACTTCTTCGAAATAAGCCTTAGGTTAAAAAAAAGAAAAAAATCCTAATTCTCAATAGCTAATTGCATGAAAAATTTCCAAGTGGCAATGGCAGTTTACTAAATGTATAGAGCCATGGCTTTTAATGAAAGGAACTTGCTGAGCAGCTTA
Organism: Sagittarius serpentarius; assembly: GCA_034782735.1. Taxonomy (NCBI): domain Eukaryota; kingdom Metazoa; phylum Chordata; class Aves; order Accipitriformes; family Sagittariidae; genus Sagittarius; species Sagittarius serpentarius. Next base: position 14,001,753 of record JAVKLA010000062.1, on the reverse strand, counting down.
GGTTTTTTTGTTGGTGATCAAGTTTTCCAAGTTTTTTATTGGTGTGTTTGGGTTAACTCAATTTGATTAATTTTGGCCTTTAGGAGCAGTGTTCCAGTGCAGAAAACAAAGCAATCTCTTTGTATTTAATTTTAATTAATCACAAAGATTGTGCAATATCCAAATAAATGTTTTCAGGTTAAGACTGGCATCAAGAGCTAACAGGAAATTAGATTTAGGCTCATAATATGGAATGGGTACATTATGCATGGAAGAAATGTTCTCTGGTTCATCAAGTCCAGACCTCTGCTGCTGCTCGAATTATGTCATACAAGCCTTTTCATGCACTTCAATCAATTATATTCATTAATTTATTATAATTTACTGTTTGTGAACATTATGAAAAACCATATTAATCTAATCAGTGAAAGTACTTCTCCATATTTAGTTCACATTAAGAGTCACTGCCCAAAAAAGAAATCTGTGGTTCACCTTATGTGCATTATCAGACAGATATTTTCTGAAGTGAGATTCATGGCTGTTTGGGCCACTGAACTGCTGTATCCTTTCCAGCAGCTGCCTCTGAGCATACACCAGCAGCGGACTCACTTGTTCTGTGTATCTCTCACTGAAAAAAAGCAAAGTATAGTAATTAAGGAAAATAACGGTATATTTAACTACATAAAGTTGCTTTTTAGTTTTTATTAGAGTTGGTGTAACTTACTGTGTAAATATGTTAAATTGTACAGCTATGTGTACCAGTGCTTCCCACTTCTTCATTTGATATAGCAATTCTATTGTTTTAAGAATCAGATTACATATCCATTTCAAGTCAACCACATTCACGTCATCCAGGGGAGACTGCGGATGGAGATTAGAACCACCATTCTCATACATAATACCTCCTAAACAACTGGGAATGCAGAAGTCTCCTTCAGGATCCACAACCTACAGTGAAGAAACATTATTCTACCTGTTATTTTCAAACTTGGGTTTTAGGACAAAACAAATTATAAATATTAGAAAACAATGTAATCCTCTAAAAACTTATTACAGATAATAACTTGGAGGTATCAGAATATAATGCAAGAGAAAGAAAACTCTCTACTGAAGATGTGATAATAAAAAGTACACTGTCTTAATAAAAATAATTTTTACCTTAAGAGACCTGCTTGCTTGTAGTTCAGTTATCATATCAATGATCATGTCTGATGCCAAATAAAATGGCAACCAGATGGTGTTCCTAAGAAAACCCCTGGTAATGGGAAATGCATCCATATGGGAATGTGAATGGTTAGCAATCAACTGTAATTCTTGAGTATAGTTCCAAAGTTCTCGACAAGCATTTTGAAGCAATGTCCAGTGGCCACCACGGTGAGCAAGGACCTATGCATATCATTCAAAAATATAATTACACTTTGGAAATACAGAAGTTAAAAGCTTCCTTCTTTTATTGCAAAGATTAGGTATAAGTAATCTTTCAAAGTTACAGTCTATGCATCATCCTTAATAACAAATCATTCAATATTTCCATTTATATAAAGCATTATAGAACCTTAATTTGGAAATTTTCATAGAAGCAGCAATTTATAATTGTATTTAACTGTTGCTTTTGATGTGAGAATAAAAAATAAAAATTAATTCACACCACCTATACATGTTTTTTTACTTGGGTTTAGAAGGGTTTATGGGAGGAGCAGTCAGTCTGCATTTCCTTTCAATCACTAGTCCATTTATACTACCGAGGCATTCACTGAGACCTGTAAAGGGACAGGTAAGTCTGCCAGTATTTTCAGAAAGATTTCACAAACATGAGAAGGAAAGTTACAAAGACTAAATGAAAAATAAAACATTTACAGAAATTATTATGTTTGATAGAAATATACATTACGATAAGTGGTATGTCTGATGTTTCATACACTGCACTTGGACTTTTTGCAGGAGATGAGAAAGCATTGCTTTTTCCCACTGAAGTTTTTCTGAAGTTTCTGAAGTGTGAGTTTTTTAAACGTAGAAAGTAGTAAGTATCGTAATGCAATGCTTAGCAATAAATAAAATGTCTAATAAGAAAGTGTATCTTACCACTGCTCTTCTTAAATGCAAAAATATTTTTGTAAAATGCTGCAATAAAATGGTATTTGGCAGAAACTGGTTGCATTCTTTGGGGGAATGAGAGATGGATATTTCTGTGTCATTCGTCGTTTGAGGAGCATCTGTTCCACTGAGTTTAATGCTGTGCTCAGAAGATTTATCTGTACCTGAAGACAAAAAGTTTACTGTTTAAAAATGAGTTAAAGTTCTCAAAAAAAAAAATATTAGCAGCCAGCTAGGATTTTCCTGTGGCAGCTAAATACTTAAATGCTAGGAAATGCCAATGTTAAGGTTATCATATTTATAAGGTTATGATATTTAAAATATAAGATGCTTTTACTTTACCGTTGGGAGAAGCAGGGATGGAAAAAAAGTCTGAGCAAAATAATAATGTCTACCAAATAGTTTTCAGCCTCAAAGCCAAAACACAACCCTCACAGAAATTTAGTTTTAGGAAGAAATCACCGTGTGGCAAGCTCCCGAGAACCTTTCCGAAACCGAGGCCTCTTAAAAGGAGAAGTTAGGAAGAAGGGAAAATTTCTGACAAATTCTGTGGTATGTGTAGAATTGCTTCATTATTCTATTCAATATCAAGTATACTCCAAGGGGAAACACAAAGGTTCATGGTAGTGGAATACAGTAATATCTGAGCTATAGGTTTCAGGCAGAAGCTAATTTCAAACCGTCTGAACTTTATGGCAAACTACACACTTTGTGAAATTCTTTCATTCAGAATTGCTGCAAAGGCTAGGAGGTAGTAAACAGGATTTTCATTAGTTTTCAGCAACTTTCAGTGACTCGGTTCTCAGTGACTTGTAAGCATCAAGACAAAAGACTGTAACTAAAAGTAAGCTGTTGCAAAGAGAACCAGTGAATTCAACTGCTGGTTTTTGTCACACCTCCTTGGAAAAGGCAAAGAGGATGGTTGATTCCTACCTAAGGAAGTCCTACATGGAATGAGAGGAGAATTTTGCTCTCTACAGCTGTGGCAAGAATGTGTTCCCTGACGTGCTATCGAAAAGACCAGGCTTGTGATTTCTTCTTGAACTTATGGTGGCTACGCAGACTACTTTGCGTCGACTTGTATGTTAATCACCAACGTCAGAGGTAATCAAAGTCCTATTTTTCACAATTATCTACAAACAGGAGCCTTTTGGCTCCTGGTGGAGCCTCAAAGGGTGTTATTGAAAATAGCTGGAATAATAATAGGACAGTCAAATGTGAAAGACAGAGAACTGAAGTAAAAGCAGTAGAAGATAAAAAGTTGATCCTGAGGTAGCCTCTGCCACAGGAAAACACTGGGGAGCAAGCAGCAAGGAAGGAAACCTAAATTATTCCACTTAAAATTTGAAAGATAATAAAAACATCAATCTATAATTTTAAGAAAGACTTCTAGAATGACCCAGGAAATTATTCACCTGTTAAGAAATCTAAAGGAAACCAATTAACCAATTAACAACCACAGAAACTGATAAAAATTTTCATTGCATTTAGAATAATCTGGAATATTATCAGTTTAATAGGTCTAGGTCATGTCGCTTCTGCAAACCAAAAGCTAGTATCACTGATTTATCAGAACTTATAAACTTGTTACTAAAGTACAGGATAAAGAATAACCATTTGATAAAAAATAACATATTTATCAATACAATAAACAATAAGTTATTATTATAAATGCCCTGTTATTGACTATGCCTTCTCTTAGACTAGGTATGCCAAAAAGAGGAAATACAGAAGACACCTCTGAAATCTAGAAACACCTTCTCTTTAAATTGGCATGAGTGTTTTTCCAAAGATGATATGGAGAACTAATGATGGAGGTCAAGACAGAAATTAAGAGGAAGAAAAAGTTAAGTTGAAACTGATTCCAGTTGTTCATCCATTAGAAGTTCTTACAAGTTTGGTTTTCAGTCATTCCTGACTTTTTAAGAAGAGGAGGAGTTGGTGCTCTCATGTTACTCTCTACAGCTTCTCTCACCACTACAGTGCCAGAATTATTTAATGAGAATATTTCAGGATCCAAAATACTGTAACTGCAGAACAGGACAAAAAGAAGAAAGCACAAAAAAACCCCAGCTATAATATTAAAAAGATTTTTCATATACACAGACAAAATTCAGTTTCTCAAAAGTGAGTTTTGATTACTTTCCAGCAGTTTTAGGAATCAGAAATAATGAATGATAGCCAAAAGTTATAAGGAACCAAAGAACAGCACAGTATAGTATATTTCAAAACTTTCATCTATCAGTCAAGTGAGCAACCAAAAATGTGCATGTCACCAGCCGTATGACGGAAAGCAAAACCTGCTCCATAGTAAATCAATTTGCATTTGGAAGCTGAACTGTTCATATGACAAACTGACTGTTGATATTGTAATTCAGATCTGTTTGCATTAATGACAATAACACAATAATCTATAGTAATAGCGGTCACTGATAATGCAGTAAGATATACCTGTCCAGATGCTGTGAACCACAAATTCCAATGTTATATTGCTCTTCCAGTTTCTTTTTAAATAAGTTGTAGTGTGCAACTGCCAAATAGATATTCATCTGAGACCTCCAGGGCATCTCTTCAAGACACACTTGATGAAACTTCTTTTGGTTTAAGTAATTACTCACAACTGGTTTCAGCAGTACCACTAAGGTGTGACGAGCTACTTTTTGCAGCTCTTTCTCGCATTTCCTAAACCAAAATATATGAAGTAGCAAAAAAATGAAACTGTGTTTTCTTGAAGCTCTAGAAAAGAAAATCATGGTAAAGACACACAGAAGTATCCCATTGCGTATCCACAGACTTGTATTAACTGAGAAGCATGTGACATACTTCTAGCAAAAAGATTTTTGCTGCAGTCAAGAAACGCGATTGTGTTTTCACCTCTTTAAGTGCATTTAACACACACTAAATCCTATCTTATATTTTGCCAAGTTCCATAAGATATTTGTCTTAGTACATACAAAAACTTTAGCTCTGTGTTTTAAGTTATTTGTACCTGAATCATCCAAACAGATTACTATAGCAAATACAGTATGTTTCACACGGTCTGTTCAGCAGACGGAAGGTCTACTATTACACTATAAATTTGGATCATTCTTCTTATTGCTGTGTTTTGGTAGCTAATCATCCTCAAAGTGAAGAAAACATTTTATTTCAAATTTGGATGCCTGGTTTTAACTTCCAGCCATAGATTTTTTTTTTTTTATGTTTCTCTGCCATATCAAACAATTCTGTATGGCCTGGCATACATACAATGCTGTAGTCAAATCAAATCTCATTTTTTCTTTGTTTTTATAAACTGTAAACTGATCCCTTTATCAATCTAAATTATGTTTCTGCCTGTTTTCCACCTTTAAAATGTGGGCAGAACAGTATACTGTATATGATGTTGATTATATTATACAGTAATGTTATTATGTAAGATACGGAAGAGTAGCTGAAAAAGCAAAAAGCCCAGGATAAGTTAAACATTCCCTCTTCCACTGAAAGCCATGAAAAACATGTTAAGTAAGGTGGGTTTTTTTCTGTTGAGGAGGAGAAATAGATGGTTTAGGTAAATATTTAGAAGATAGTGTAGGGAAGATTTTTTTTTAAGTTCTTTATTTAAAACACTTCCAGAATCAGTTATGTCACTGCTTATATTTAGATATTTCTAATTTTCTACTTGCTAATTGCTGGAAGCATAAGTGTCCAAAGCACCACGTAATGAATAATACAAATTCTTTTAGGTCAGAAGGTACCATTACTGCCAAGTTAACCAAATACTATACAATTATCTGCCAAAAGAAGAGGTGAATGAATTTTCATTTGTTTCTCTTCCAAAAGCTGCAGAACAGATAATCCAAAAAGACTAGCAAAAAGATGACAAAAATCACTCTGAAACTACTTGAATATCAGGAACAAATAAACATTCTTTATTAGATTTCTAACAGGTAAGCTCCCCAGTACAGTTTGAAAAGCATTATAGTATGCAGATTAGCATAGCTTTTCCACCATGATGAATCAACATGCTCAAGCTAACACAATTGAAATACAGTCTTTGATTATTAATACAAAGACTCCAAAATCTTCAACAGTTATTCTCTGAAATAGAAATGAGACAGATTTTGTTCTCTTGAGTGGAAGCCAATTTTATACCAAACTAAAACAGAAGAGTGAGTGGACTGTGCACAAATTCGTCCCTTTGATGGAAAGAGTTTTAAAATACACACTTAATTGTAAACTAAATTACAGTCAAAATAGTTTGGTTCTGTATATGAACCTGACAACTTATGCTCATTTACCTTTGCGCTTCTGGAGATTTCATTATGTTTGGATGTTTCATGAAATACTGTCTAAGAGTCTGTCTTTTCCGAATTGGACTCAAGGCTTCTTTTCTTGGTTTCTTCAAAGTTGATGCCTCTGGTTTCTTTAAAGGTGAGGTCTCCATACTCTTTAAAAAAAATCTTCCATGAAAATCTTAAATATGTTTCAAATACTTATTTATACATTCTCAATTACTTGAGGAACACAGCAGTTTGGTTTATGCAGGAACGGAACAGAAAATAAATTCTGGAACTGTTTGTCAGAAAAAGACAACAAAAGAAATATTTAATATTCCAGAAAGCTTTACAATTTTTCTGGAAGGTATATGTCAAATGCCTAACACTAAGAAGCCAGCCAGGTCCCCAAATATTTTCTTTCATATACCAGTGGTTTTAATCTCAAAAATGATAGGAAAAGAACTATTATTATAAATAGTAAAACTTTGCAATGCAAAAAAACAAGACAGAAAACCCTTTCCCTAATCCATCTCAGATGCTAGCAGTATTACAGCATTGCTAGAGGGTTATGAGGGAGAAAACTCTTCCTCCAAAACAATACAAATCCATTAAGAGTATTCTCACCTTCCAACAAAAGCAAAAATTTATTTTAAAAGAATTCTGTACAAAAAGCCTTTATTGTGCAATTAGAATATCTACACAAGGAGTTATTCATGAACAACTAACTACTCATGAAAAAAATGTAAGTACAACATATTGTACAAAAAGGCCTAAACTGATCTCCTTTTCTTAATGTCATGGTACCTAAGGCATTTCCTATGAACGTACTGGGTTTTTTAAAGGGAGCTGGTGAAAGGCAACTTTTCATTGATGTTGGAATGCATTACTCTGACTAATCTCAAATTCCTCACAACTGTTGGTCTTTCAGATAAATCCCATGCCAACTTTTCTTCCTGGTTTTAGGAGTGCAGAGGTGAGCTGAGGACTAGAGTTTGTATCCCAAATTTTAGTAATTGTCTCATTATTTTAGTGATAATGTCTCTAGCTGAGGTTTTCATGAGACAGCTTTTAAGAATTTATTTTTGTGCTCATGGTATTCCTGCCCAGTAAAGACATGCATGACTCCTTAAAAATAAAACTCACTTTCTGAAACTCCACAGCTCCTGTAGAGTATCTATCCGTGCCTTCTGGCAGAGTGGGAGAACTTGTTTCTTGTGTTGAAATTCCGTTGATACGGAGAAGGTGGTCATTCCTCCTGACAAACAAATAATGTTAAAATCATCATCATGATGATGTTAAACCCCTTTCATAGTTACAGGGTTATCTTTGGGAACAGGTACAGTACATGCAGTTCCTATTTCATTGGGAGTTTTAAGTTCAGCAGGTTTTCTTTCCTTCTTCCCCTTTAGAAAAAGAGGAAGTGCTCACTTTCAAGTTTTATTACAAAAATCTGAATTTATAGGTAACAACTATCTCACCTTCCTAACTCTTAGTAAAACAAAACAGTTTGCTTCATTACCTAAATTCTACTACAGAATTCTGCCAAGAACTTCTTCACGTCCATTTTTTTTTGTCTCTTGTAACAGCAGTTCCTGTTCCCTGTATCTCCATTTCATTGATTATTTGCCTTTCCAATTTTGGGAATACTGGTGTGCATTTTTAACAAAGTTATAGTTAAATTTCTTTGGGATCCTTTTAGGTAAGTGTCTACAATTTGGTTCCACTTATCTTTTCAGTATAGAATTTTTTTTAGACACTACAGTAGGCCCTGATCAGTTCGCTTCTGATTTAACCCAACATACTTTTCTAAGCTATCCCACTGCCTCATAATAATCTGGCAGATGGCCATATTACCAAGTGGTGTCTGTAAAAGGGAAAATCCTGGTAATTGCTGATGGTAGACAGGAGTTTTGATCAGACACAGCCAAGGGGGAAGTCTCCACATACAATGAGGTCACAATACAGTATTTTCTGTAGCTATATAATCCTCTGTGTTCACGGGACTTCTGCAGACTAGGAGCTATGGAAATGGCTCCAGATGGGTCTTCTACCAGGTACAGTTTACAGTTTCTGCTGTTAACGGTGACACTGGTGAACCTAAGTAGTATTTTTTCACTACTACTATAATAGAGATCTACCTTTTCAAGTAAACTTGCACATTGCCTGCCCATTCCAGAACACATTGAAATTTCTCTTCATTCAGGATTTTTTGCAAAACTTGAACAAAGAACTCAAGAAAACGTGATTTCTTTCTGAATTTCATCACTGCAATAAAGTAACAAATAATTAACACAGTTTTTGTATTCATGCTGTAACAGGTTTCTGAATTCAGCTATGAAATTACAGCTAGGTATGTCTCAAAGCACGTATTTATGTCATGTTGCATGCTGATGAAGAAAAGGCATACTGATGCTAAAATCAGATAGGTCATGATACGCAATAGCAGTTGCTAAATACTACTTCTTGTTCACTTTGTTTACACTCCTAGAATGACAACATTCTAGGGACTGAGAAAACAGGTTTGGAACTATTTTCGTACCACGCAGTACATAGTGCAAAAATATTTTATAACAATATTCAACATGCCTAATTGTACACATGCCTGAAAATCCTGAAAAAATAATAAAGCAAGTATAAAAAAAGTAACTGCATCCCATTCACATAGGTTGCTCTTCTCAGTGACAGTCATATTCGTGTACAAGCACCACACAGTTCTCACTGCAGCAGTGGAGCTGTGTTGTCTAGATTTTAGGCAGCTTTTTAATTGTTTGCAAACTGCTTTTACTGTTTGGCTGTCTTCATAGTTTTTTACCATCAAGAAATACATATTTATGCTATCTGAAAGCTATACTAATTTTACAGGCTAGGCTCCATTGTTATTTTGAACACCAGTAAAAAAAAAAATTAAGGCAGTGGCAAAGGCCACATAACAGAATCTTAAATCTTATTTCAAAAATGCAAGCATACTCAGACTTTTGTGATTTCCTCTTTCAGTAACATAGTTTAATGTGGAAACAGGGTATCTTAATTTAAAAAGAACATTCCACACAAACAGAATCTTTGAAAGCTTGACACAACTTTTAAAAAATCAGCTCATTTTTAAGGTTATTAGAAAATAAACATTATTCAAATTATTTAAAATATTAGTATTTCATATACTTAACATCAACATCTAAAATAATTTGTTGCCATTATTTCATACACTTCTAAATATGGCTATATTAAGAAATTTTTTTAAGCTATGTTTTACTTGATTTTGTATATTTGAGAACAAAACGAAGAGAAAGTTTCCAAGAGCTTATTCCAAGCAAAAAGTAAATAGCTTTACTGGCAACTTTCTGAAGTAAAGAAGCCTTTACAATTAAAATAAACACCGATTATCCTACCTTCTCGATAAGCACTGTTTGATGTCCAACATGAAATTACAGGGTAGAGGAACAAAGGATCTTCCTGTCCTGTAAGCTCTGATCCACGAGCTACATCAATAACCACATCAAATCCGTTATGACAAGCAATGATAGTGTACAACAGAAACTGTACCTGGAATCATAACTGAAGACTAGAAAAATCCTTCTTTAGCACAGAGTTTGCTTTTAAATCTCTCACTGTCATCCAGAGAGAAACTCAAAAAACAGAAAAATGTCTTTTAAATGTATTTTAAATACAAAAATGTATTTAAAGCTATACAGCATGAACCGTACACATAATGCTACTAGTGACTAGCACTTACACACGTGCTTGGCATACGGATAGCCTAAGTAGGTAAAAGAATTTTTTTTCTTCACCTAAATATTTAAATAGATGTATACAAATGTATTTCTATTCTGTAAATAATATATTAGCTATAGGTGTAAATAATAGATATAAATAGTACATACAATATATAGGAGAACAATAACTTGGATACAAGCTTCTGGGAGTTGAACACAACTGCGTTACCAGCGGATGAGCACCAGAACAACGTCATGTGCTAGTTGCTATTTTGCCTTGATAAAGAAACATGAGCTACAAATGTTGTGCTAGGCAAGTTCTGTGCTTGAAAAAGATCAATGCAGCTAGTCCCTGAAAAAAGTGTGGTTAAAAATGCACTTTGGAGCAACCAGTTGTGATAGTGGATCAATAGCTATACCCTCCAGTGGTAGCAGTCAGTTGAAGTCTGTTGAATGGAGATCAGGTCCAATTAAATAGGACAGCCAGCAGGACAAGCAGATTTTTTTTAATTTATTTTCTTTTTAGGACAAGTAACACCTTTTATTAGTACTCTCTCCTATTTGACAAGTTCAAAAAAGTATTGCTTCAAGTAAGCATTTTCACGAAGAATAATACCTCGCTAAATTTTTTAAATGGGAAAACATTTGAAATTTCAGAATTTAAATTGTACTGTGTATGAAATATTTTGGTTTTCTCAGTTTCTTATGAAAGAGGCAGATTCAGCTCTTTCTCATTTTTCTCGTAGACTGTCATCAATGGATTGTTAAGTGTCAATCCACTTTCAAGGATTGCCTATTACAAGGGTTTTTCCAAAATATTTTTAACAGCATGCCCTACAGGTGTGCACATTGTCCTAAACCACTTACACATATTTGTAAGGACAGCTGTAAGCTTTGTGATTTGTTTTGCATGGCCTCAGCAAAAGAATCCTCTTTGATTTGTATCCTGAAACTTATTGACAAATATGCTATTTCAGCAACAGAGGAGACTTCAGCCGTCAGGTATTTGCCAGTTACTTCTCTAACTGATCAATCCATTAACTTAACTTCTGATTAAGTAAGAACAGAACATCATTTTATTAAGTAATCAATGTAATTTTCCATTAACTTGCAGAATTCATTCATTCTGTATCTTGTTCTGCAGGAATGTAGGCATCAATGTCAGCAGCAAAAAATGAAGGATCAGTGCACAGGTGAATAGAATTTTTGCATCACTCTTTTTATCCTATTTATTATAGAAGTGCTTTCTCTTCTAAGACAAATGCATATACAGAGATGATGGACGATAACTAGAAGACGAGTCAGCAGCATGCCCTTGCAGCAAAGACCAGCTGCATGCTGGGCTGTATGAGAAACAGCATAGCCAGCAAGTCAAGGGAAGGGACTATTCCCCTCTATTCAGCACTTGTGAGACCACATCTAGATTACTGTGTTTGGTTTTGGACACCGTAGTACCAGACACGGACATACAGGAGTAAGTCCAGTGAAGTGCCGCCAAAATGATAAGGAGCTAGAGTGTATGACAAAGCAAGAAGAGACTGAGAGAACTGGGTTTATTCAGCCTTAAGAAGAGTAGGCTAAAAGGAGTCTACACCTACTAACAGGAGGAATGCAGAATGTGGAGACGGACTGTCCTCACTGATAGCACAAGAGGCAATAGACACAAGCTGGAAATCAGAAAATGCCAAATAGATACAAAGAAAATCTTTTTAACCATAAGAGTGGTCAACTACTGGAACAGGTTGCGTGTAAAGGCTGCAAAATCTCTTTCTTCAGAGAGATTCAAAACTTGACTGGACAAGTCCCAAAACCACCTGATCTAATTGTACGTGTTTTGAGCAGGAGGTTGGAATAAATGCCTTCCAGAAATGCCTTCCAACATAAATTATTCTATGATTCTATCCAGGCTCCAAGGAGTACAAGATGCCATGTAAATATAATGGAAAAAAAACCAAATCAGTAGTGGCTCTAAGTTCTAATCAAATTCCCTTTGTAAGTCCTACTTATTAATTCATCTGACTTTGGCAGAACTATTAGCCTGAAAATTCTTGTGCTTAATCCAGACTCTGAGACATTTTAAAGCTGATATATTCATTCCTGAATTAACAAGGTAACTAAATATTAGTATACACGCAATTCCTTCACAAAAAGGACAATTTCTCTCAACTTTATTCAGGAAGCCTTTTCTCCACTGAAATTTCCTGCAGGGGTCATTACTACTAGTACTGGTAGGATAGTAACACATGCTATAAATGGACAATGGTCTTTGCCACTGCATTTTCTGATTTAGGAAGATAAAGCAAGCCCAAATAATGCGGAACCCAATTTACACAGATTGGGAGAACAGATATATTTGCAGAATAGAACAAAAATGACTATTCCTTTCCAAGAAGGAAGGAGTGCTTGGTGGAAATGATGAAAAATATGAATAAAAGTCATTATACACATCACTACCACATATAAATAAGATCACTGAAATTATGATTTTGGTTGATTTATCATGGAAGATATATGAAATAAAAGTACTTCTCAGGTAATACAAATAAACCATAGAAAATTCCACAGAAATAGGTAAGAAGTGTTTTAATAGTATACCCACCTGGTTTTGTCAGTCTGAGGAGATTTGATTCAAGAGCACTTAGATTTTCTGTTGCTTTTTCCATTGCAGCTAAGTGGGATGTCTTTGCAGAAGTGGTCTGAAATATCCAATACTTAGTTATGAAAGCTTAGCTTTTACCTAACTAAAACCAGCAGGTCAATAATGAAGTTTAGGTTAGATCCCAAGTCTTCTAATTCTGTATTTGATAATTTCATCAGTATTATCTTATTTTTCTTTTCAAGTGAAATAAAACTGATGTTCATAATTTTTTTAGTACGGCTTCAAAAGCCTGGCCATGATTCATTCTTGAAAGATCTGCAAGGGAGTGAGTGGAGTTGCTCTGCCACCAAATAAATTTTTAGGGAAGTCCCACATGCTACTACAACAACATATTTGAACAGATTGTTTGACAAAACATCTTGTTTTCCAGAAAAAAAAAAACCTGTAGATTATTTACTGCCTACAGAAATCAAAATCTTCCTCTGGAAACAAAGTTCTTTTTCACTTTGGTGAAAATGTAATTTTCAGTCAGCCCTACTTGGCTCAACATATTATATTGTTCCTGTGATCTTAGATTCCTTTCTCTTTTTCGGTATGAACCTGGGAGCAGCTAACACAAACTCAGCAATAAACAACAGAGAAAATGTTGTCCTGGATCCTATCACCATCCTACAAATTTTCTTACAAAAATCCTTCCCTGTAAGCTGACTGACTTTTTGTCCTTCTCTTTAATATATCTCTGGTTCATGCTCAGACTAATTCCTTTCTTCCTCTCTCTTTATTCCTACTTTCTTACCTCTTTTTCAAACCTCCTCTCCAGTAAAATCTCTTCTAAAATGATTTAAAGAAAAAACAGACAGAAAAGTATGGAAAATCAACACTTTACTCTGATTCTAAGTTGCAGGAAATCCTCCCAACCTGCAGCATCTCTTTGTAATTTAAGTATTAAGGTCTTTGAGGCTGAAAGTTCTTCCTCCACTGAGAAATACTTTTCAGTCTACACAATTCCTGTGTTACTCTCTTATTATGACTCTCTTTCAAGCAGCTGCAACATAAAAGAAGAGGCTAAGTGTATACATAATTTAGGGTCTTCTTGCTCTTCTTTACTCAAACAATTCTTTAATTATTTTTTCTGTCCAATAAAGCCATCCTGGAAACTATATGTGAAGATCAGTTAGGGATGCTTGCATAAATGTCTGCAGGATCCTCATGGCTCTGAACTGTAATATTGCTAACCTCTCTCCAGTTCAACAAGATGAGACCCTGTACCTGCTGCAGTCTGCAACTGGTCTTAACAAAGACGGCTACAATTAAATAGAAGCCTCTCAGCTGTACTTCGGGGAACTCTTATTCTACAAGGAAACTCTTATTCCATACCATCTCTTCTAAAACAAATAGTTAATAAATGCAGTCTTCAAAATAATAGAATACAGTATTTAGAGACAAGAAAAAGTAAAAATCAGAGCAATTACTTCAACTTCTCTGATAGTATGCGTTTCTTCAGTTTTCATAGCTCCTGACAGGCAGGGTGAGCTTGTTGGTGAGGAATCCAACAATTTTTTCCCGTAGTTAACAATAATTACTGCTAGTTCATATTCTTTCCATGAACGTAGTACCTATTAAAGAATCACCTGTTATATATTTTTGTTTTGCATAATGTGTAGTGTTTCATTATTGTCTACTTATACTTGTCAAAATGCATGAATATTATAAATAGAAATTAATTAGTCAATACTTATGTTTCCTTTTATAAAAAAAAACCCCAGGACTATAGACCTGTAAAATAACTGGAATGGCAGATACATTATCTATGTGTTCTACTTCTGCTTAGCCTGTCCCTCAGAGAATATAAAGATTTAACCAGAAGTATCTATCGCCGTGATTGACATTCTCCCTGTTCTCAGGCAGTACTGCTATCAAAGAATATAAAGGGTAACTAAATGATCCTCGCTTACCTCTCTGGTATCAAGTGCACATTTGAAAATCCCAGCTGTATTAGTAAAAGGAGTGGTGAAATTTATTTTTAAAATTATGAAATTTATAAATGAACAGTGTAGGGAATGTTTTTAGATGGCTTTATCTTCTTTAGATAGAGCTCTAAAGGCCAAAGTGCTTCTACTATATGCAAGGTAACGTCACGTTAGGATGTTTGTCTTTGGGATACAAAATAAGGGTATAGGATATACACAGTTATTTTAGGGCAAATACAGTACATGGCCTAACTGTAACTCAACAGAAAACCGTATACCATAGATTAATCTGAAGCATTTGCAATTCACTCATCCTGTTTGCTATTCTGTATGCTATTCTGTTGAAATGCTATCTCTATAACAACAAACACTATATCAAGGTTTCAAGGTTCCTGTCGTGGTTTAACCCCAGCCAGCAACTTAGCACCACGCAGCTGCCCACTCACTTCCCCGCCAGAAGATAAGAACAGTTTAATAGAACAGAAAGGAAGAAACTAGCAATGACGCTAATAACAACAATAAAGTGACAATAATA